>JAREIK010001257.1:165781-210246 GCA_029783825.1 Sapria himalayana | reverse complement strand
TATATTTTATCTATCTATTTATTTTTGAAGTATCATATATCTATTTATATATTCGTCTATGTCTTCTTTCTATTTGTCTACCTGTCTATCCCTATATGACTATTTGTCTATATGATTTTTACTATTTATCTATAATTCTCTCATTTATATCTATATATCTATTAATCTTTCTATCTACTTGCCTATCTATCTATCTATATGACTATCTATTTGTTTATCTATCTATTTATCAATATGTCTATCAATTTATCTATCTATCTATATATGTATCTATGCATCTATCTATTTCTCTATCAGTATACAAATCTACACATCTACCTATCTACTGGTAGAACTATGTATCTATCTATGTATCTATCTGTTTGTCTATTTATCTATCTGTCTATATGTCTATGTTTCAATCTATCTGTCTATCTATCAATTTATCTACCCCACTGTCTATCTGTCAATCTATCTATCTATCTACCTATCTATTTATCTCTGTATCAGTCAATATGTCTATTCATCTTTCTTTCTAACTATTTTTGTATCTATATATATAGTCAATATGTTTATTTGCCTTTCTATCTATCTAACTATCTGTCTATCTATATATGTGTCTATCTATCTATCTATATTTTTATCTAATTATCTTTCAATCTATCTATATATCTTTCTTTCGATATATTTGTCTATATGTCTATCAGTCTATCAGTATATCTATCTATCTTTCTATATATCTATATGTATATCTATCTATCTGTCTATTTATTTATCTTACTATCTCTCTAAATTCTATCATTCTAAATGTCTTTCTATCTATTTGTCTATCTAGCAATCTATCTATCTATTTGTATATATGTCTATCTGTCTATCGATCTATATGTCTATCTATCTTTATATCTATATGTCTATCTATCTTTCTTTCAATCTGTCTATCTATCAATCTATCTCTCTAACTATCTATCTATCTGTATATCTCTATATCTTTCTATCTATCTATATGTATATCTATTTATCTCTTTATCTTTCTTTATATCTGTCTAACTGTCTATTTGTGTATCTATTTATCTATCTATCTTTTTATCTTTAAATCTATCTATCTATTGTCTATCATTATATATATATATATCTGTCTATCTTTCTATATGTCTATCTATTATCTGTAAATTAATCAATCTATCTTTCTTTCAGTCTATCTATCTGTCTATCAATCTATTTGTTTATATTTCTATTTGTTATCTATCTAGCTATCTTTTTGTATATTTGTCTATCTATTTATCTTTCAATCGGAGTATCAATATATATATATATCTATCTATCTATCAATATATCTATCTATTTATCATTTTGTCTATCTCTCTATCTATCTATTTGTCTATTTCTCTATCTATCTGTATATTTGTCTATCTATATGTGTCTTTGTCTATCTATCTTTCTATATATCTATCTGTCTGTCTATCTGTCTAACTATTTATCTATCTATCTATTTATTTGTCTGACTACTAGTTTACATGTCACATGTCTAACTAACTATATGTTTATCTGTCTATATGTCTATCTAGATATATATATATATCTGTCAATTTTTTTATATGTCAATCTATCTTTCTGTTAATATGTCTATCTATCTATCTCTCTATCTCTCTATCTATCTATCAATTTATCTTTCTATATATCTATCTTTCTATTTGTCTATCTAATATCTGTCTATCTATCTCTCTACTATCATTTGTCTATATCTCTATCTATCTATTTGTCTCTCTTTTTTTATCAATCTATTTATTTTTCTATTTGTCTACCTCTTTATCTATCAATCTGTCTATCTATCAATCTATCAAATATGTTTATCTGTATATCTAATTATCTATCAATGTATATATCTTTATATATGTCTATATGTCTATCTATCTCTCTATCTATCTAACTAACTATCTTTCTATGTATTAATCATCTATGTATTCTATCTACCTATCTGTCTACCTATATATGTGTCTATAATCTATCTATCTTTCTATCAATTTGTCTATTTTAATATCTACTAATCTCTCTATCTAACTATCAGTCAAACTATCTATCTTTATATCTATATATCTATTTGTCTATCTAATCATCTATTAATCTTTCTATCTATCCATTTTTCAATCTGTCTATTTGTCTATCTATCTATCTATTAATCAGTAATTTTGTCTATCTTTCTATATGTTTATATGTTTATATGTTTATATGTTTATATATCTATCTATCTATCTATATATCTATTAAATATTTATCTAGCTATCTGTCTATCTATTAATCTATCTATTTGTCTATGTATCTATATGTCTATATGTCTATCAGTCTATCTATCTATTTATCTATCTATCTGTTTATATATTTAACTATCTATATATTTAATTATAATCATTTCTATTTATCTATCAATGTATCAATCTTTCTTATTGTATATCTGTCTATCTCTCTATCTATCTATCAGTTTATATGTCTTTTTATATATTTATCTATCTATTATTCAATCAATCAATAAATCTATCTATCTATCTTAATTTCTATTTTCTATCTTTTAGTCTATTAGTTTATCTGTCTATGTGGTTATCATTTTATCTATCTAACTAACTGTCTGTCTATCTATCTCTCTATATATCTATATATCTTTAATATCTATCTGTCTATTTATCTATCTATATGTCTATCTATCTATCTATCTATTTTTCTATCTATCTATCAATTAATCAATCTATCAATCTATCTATCTATCTATATATCTATTTATTTATCTATCTATCTTTTTGTTAATCTATCTATCTATTTGTATATTTGTCTATGTCTTTCTTTCTATTTGTCTACTTGTCAATCCTTCTATCTGACTATTTGTCTATATGTTTTTTTTCTATCTATCTATAATTCTATAATTCTATCTATCTATATATCTATTAATCTATTTATCTACTTGCCTATCTATCTATCTATCTATATGTCTATCTATTTGTCTATCTGCCTCTTTACCTATATGTCTATCAATTTATATATCTATGTGTATATCTATCTGTGCATCTATCTGTGTCTCTATCTATCTACCTATCTACTTACTACCTATCTACATGTATACCTAGGTCTCTATCTATGTATTTATCTATTTGTCTATTTTTCTATCTATCTAAATGTCTATGTTTCAATCTATCTGTCTATCAATTAATTTATCTATCCCACTGTCTATATGTCAATCTACATATCTATTTATCTATCTATCAGTCAATATGTCTATTTTTATTTCTATCTATTTAACTATCTGTCTATCTATTTATATGTCTTTCTATCTATCTATATATCTATCTTTCTATATAATTATCTTTCAGTCTATCTATATATCATTCTTTCGATATATCTATCTATATGTCTATCAGTCTTTCAGTATGTCTGTCTATTTGTCTATTTATCTATTTATCTATTTATCTATGTATATCTATCTATCTATTTATCATGCTATCTATATATTTATCTATCTTTCTATCTCTCTAAATTCTATTAATCTATATGTTTATCTATCTATTTTTCTATCTAGCAATCTATCTATCTATTTATATATATGACTATCTGTCTATTTATCTATATGTCTATCTATCTTTATATCTTTCAGTCTATCTATCTATCTATCTTCAATCTAACAATCTATCAATCTATCTATCTAACTATCTATCTATATATCTCTATATCTCTTTATCTATCTCTCTGCATATCTATCTATCTCTTTATCTATCTTTATATCTATCTAATTGTCTATTTGTGTATCTATTTATCTATCTATCTTTTTAAATTTCTATTTGTCTACCTATCTATTTTTCTATCTATTTATCTATCTATTGTATTTCATTATATATATATATATATATATATGTCTATCTTTCTATATGTCTATCTATTTATCTTTAAATTAGTCAATCTATCTATCTTTCAATCAATCTATCTATTTGTCTATCTATTTATTTGTTTATATCTCTTTCTGTCTATCTATCTAGTTATCTTTTTGTATATTTGTCTCTCTCTTTCATTTGGTCTATCCATATATCTATCTATCTATATATCTGTCTATCTATCATTTGCCTATCTCTCTATCTATCTATTTGTATATTTTTCTATCAATTTGTATATTATTTTATATATATGTGTCTCAGGCAATAATCTATCTTTCTATATATCTATTTATCTATCTATCTAACTATTTCTTTATTTATCTATCTATTTATTTGTCTATCTACTTGTCTACATGTATACCTATCTAACTGACTATATGTCTATTTGTCTATATGTCTATCTATCTATCTATCTATATGTCAATTTCTTTATATGTCAATCTATCTTTCTATCAATATGTCTATTTTTCTATCTCTTTCTATCTGTCTATTTATCTATCTTTCTATTTGTCTATCTGTTATTTGTCTATCTATCTATCAATCTGTCTATCTATCTATTTGTCTTTCTAGTTATCTATCTATCTATTTTACTATTTGTATATTTGTCTATCTCACCATCTATTAATCTGTCTATCTATCCATCTATCAATTCAGTCTATCTGTCGATATGTCTATCTATAAATCTATTAATGTATCTATCTTTCTATAAGTCTATATGTCTATCTATCTATCTATCTATCTATCTAACCATCTATTTTTATATCTATCTATTAAATATCTATCTATTATGTCTACCTATATATGTGTCTATAATCCATATATCTATCTTTCTATCAATTTGCCTATCTTAATATCTAATAATCTCTCTATCTAACTATCTGTCAAACTATCTATCTTTCTGTCTATATATCTATCTGTCTATCTATCTATTTGTCAATCTCATCATCAATTAATCTATCTATTTATCCATTTTTCAATCAGTCTATTTGTATATCAATATGTCAATCAATCTATCTTTCTATATGTTTATATGTATGTATGTATGTGTATATATATATATATATATATATATATTAAATATTTATCTATCTATCTATCTACCTATTTATCTATCCATCTACTTATCTATCTTTCTATCAATTTATTTATCTTTCTATCTGCAAATCTTTCGATCTGACTATCTATCAATCTGTCTATCTATTTGTCTGTCTATCTATCTATATATCTATATTTTTATCTGTCTATCTGTCTATCATTCTTTCCATCTATCTACCTCTATGTTTATTTATTTATTTATCTATCTATTTGTCTATTAATCTACTTACCTATAAACCTATCTGTCCATCCTTCTTTCTATCTATCATTCTATTAGTCTATATGTCTATTTTTCGATCTATTTATATATTTATCTTTATATATTTCTATCTATCTTTCTATACATGTATCAATCTGTCTATCTATCTATCTATCTATATGTCTATCACTCTATATTTCTATTTATCTATCTATAATAATTACCTACAAATATTTTGCTAGGAATATATTCCCTTGCTAATTTGCAAGTGATTAGCTAGGAAATAGAGAGAGTTGTTTGATTTTACATTGAATAAAAAATTTATAATGGATTTGTGATAGATTAGAGATAAAAATTTTCGATTGAAAAATTTCCCTAGATATTATTATCATAGAATTTGTCACAAAGAATTGTGGAAATTTTAGCAATGACTTTAGATACTGATTTTTTCTAGCCACTTAACTCGAGATAAAAACACTTGCTAAATCATTCTCTATAATTTTTTTTACAATCATATATTAAATGCAAGCAATTCACCCTTAATTAATAATTTTTACAAAATATATACATTTATCCCGGAATTTTTCTTAGCTATTTATCTAAGGATTATTTCTATCATTAATCTATTCTGAATTATTTTCTTTTTTTATATTATTTGTTTTAATATTTGATGTACTTTTTTATATTAAAGGTTTGTCATGGTCTATTGATTAGGCTTTCTTGAAAGATGCATTCTCATATAATAATAAAAATAGGATATTATAAATATATAATTACAAAATTATATAAATATAAATAAACATTTATTTTAATAAAGCCTAAATTAACTATATATAGAATTATAAAATATTAAATATATTTACAAAATAAGATTTGATTTAATTAAAACATAAATTTAAATATTTGTATTAATAAAAACATTAAATAATTAATTCTATAATTATAAACAATTTTTAAATTTTTTGAATTAATAAATGAATATACATAAACATTTGTATTAATAAAAGCTTAAAATTATTATTTATATGATTATAAAAAAATATTTATACAAAATCTAAAATAATGAATATATTTATATTAATAAAACTGTAATAAAACAATTTTTATGATTATAAGAATCTTTTAAAAAATATATACAAAAAAATTTGAATTTTTAAAATAACACTTCAAGTGTTATAAAAAAATAATTTCCAAGTATTTATTAAAAGAACGCATCAAGTGTTTTTTAGAGTTTCAATTTTTTTAAAAAATATTACTAATGATATTTTTTTTGTCCTAAAAATACTTAAAATAATTTTTTGCCTTATTTAAACATTTGAAAAGTAATATCAAACCGACCTTAGTTTATTTGAATTCATGTTTTATTTTTGCCCTTACTAAAATTTTTAATAATTAAACCATTGCATAAGATTTTGAATATTAGCATTTTATATTCTATTCTTATTAAAATAATAAATATTTATTTTTATAATCTTCTCATTATAAGTTAATTTAGGATTTTTATAAATTTTAAAATATATCAAATAATATAAAATTTTATGACAATAAATTTATTTCTTATTATATTCATAAAAATATATTGAATTCACAAAAAATTATAACCATAATGTATGTATGTATGTATATATATATATATATATTATTTATTTTACGGTTATAAATAAATTCCTAAAAGTCGCATCTGTTCACTATCCATCACAGTTCCTTTCAGGAGAGGAACTATGATGAACATAGTTTCGTGCACCATGTCGTGAGCAGGTGATGAGCATAAAAACGTAAAATTCATCTAGTATTTTTTTTATGCACTAGGTCATGAGCATAAAAACCTAAAACTTGCCTAGGATAATTTTTTTTGTGCACTAGGTCATGAGCATTGCAAGTTACCACTTCCAGTTTGAAGTAGATAGCAACTAATTCAGAGGCGAGGATGTGTGCTTTCGTAATGTTCAACCCCATTCCATGTCTGTATGTGTTAATTCATGATTCCATGCTTGACTATCATAATTTGATATATGATTTGCTACAATTTTTCAACCTGATAGAAGAAATCCCAGAATCCGAACTATTATCATCCTTCAGGATCACACACGAATCACTATCTAATAATCCACTATTAAACTCCTAGTCTATTTCTGGTAGAAGACCCTCCCCCTTGTTGAACAAGCAACTAGTCTCCGTGTTTTCAGCATTAAGGTGTGCCTTCAGTTCCCTAATTTGTTTTATCAAGGATTCATGAAAATCTTTAAGGGCTTCATAATTGAGCTTCTGTGAGTCATTATTTGCTTTCAGGAGGCCATAATCACTCTCTAAATGCTTGGTTTTCTACCTAGCATGATGGTTTTAGAACCAAACAACTATTTGTCTTGGATGCAAGCCAAGTTCATGAGCCAGTTTTTTTCCTCTGTGGTTCAAGCTTGTTTTCTACTTCAATGTTTTTCTTCATTTCCTTCACTTGATCTATTGTTAGGCATCTCTTCTTTTCTCTACTCCCATTTCTTAATTCTTCTACACATCCTTTTTCATCAAATCCATCAAAAAAAAACACTGGTATTCTATTCTGCAAACATTATTGTTACTGTCGTTACTTCTTTGACTAGAAAGATTTCCTTCTACTGTAGATGGGGATATCGAAATGAAAGCACAAAGGGAATTAGAGCTGGCAAATCTTATCATAAGTAGATGCGAATAGGGGAGCAGCATGTACTATTTTGAATGCAAGAATGACAAGGCATAACATTTATCTTGACCCACATGAGTTTTCATGCACAAAGGCAGACAAGTTCAATGTATGTAAATCAGGAAAAAAAGATATGTCAGACTTCTGCTCACTCTATGTCCATCTATATTAGAAAAAAAATGGTTCAAGAGAAAAAATTTTTGTAGAAAACCTGCTGGAGAATCTGTAGGCTCAGCTTTGTCTAGCCCCTAGAGATATTAGTGGCAGGAAGGGGGGGGGACATTATTCATGTTATCTATAAGTGATAATCACTACCTGGATCTCTTTTTGCTGCAAACAATCATCACGATCAACTAAACTAATTTTGAAATATTGTTGAATTAGAATAGTTTGGTTTACCTTTTATAATCACCACCTAATAATTTTTACAAACTAAAAAGATATGCAGACTTCTGTCTTTATGATATATTTTTATGATGATGTAAGTTCAATTCAAGAATTTAATAACTATTATCTACCATATAATGATGGAAGTTCAACTATCAATGGTGAGCTATTGAAGAACAGCATGTCCTATAAGGTGAAATCATTTGGAAATGCCTTAAGCAGATAGAGTAGTGGGTCATTATTATTTGTTAATCATCTTGTTACTTATTTTCTGATTTTATTTCTCATAGATGTGGAATCTTCACAGCCATGGGTATTGTTCCACTATTTGAAGTTATTTCTGTGTTGTGATCTCTTTGTGCTACTCATTTGTGGAGCATCATAACTACAAAATCGTATACCGGTGCTATGCATCTTTATTTATCCTAGTTGACATTGAGAACGATGAAGTAAGTTCCTATCTCATCTACAAAGTTGTATTTCAAGTTGAGCCGGATCAATTTGTTTTGATTTTTTTTTGTTTTTTTTTCTATTAAAAGAGCAACGATATTAGTGACTAGAATCATAAATGTTGCAGAATGAGCTTGCGATTTTAGAATTCATACATCTATTAATTGAAACAATGGATCATCATTTTGTGAATGTGGCAGTGTTGAACTGCAATACGATGATCTTATCTGCCTCATCTTTCAATTCTTCACATGAAGTAATTTAATTTAGTTTTTTTAATTATGATTTCTTAATAGAAAAATCCCAAACAGCTAGGGAAAATTTCTTAGAAAAATGGGGGTTTTCCATCGCTAAAGTAGATATAATAATAGATTAATGATGGAACCTTTCCTAATCTAAAGTGCTTGTCGCAAAAATTAACGAGTACTATATTCCATAGCAAAATTAACGAGGAAAATTTCTAAAGCAAAATTAGCGACGGAAAATTTCCTAGCTAAATTAGCAGGAAAATTTTCATAGCTAAATTAGTGAGGGAAAATCCCTAGCTATTTTCATCCCAAATTTAATTTCACATTTTTAATTTTTTACATAAAATTTAATTACATATTTTTAATTTTTATATTAAATTTAATAAAACTATAAACTATAAACCAATATTTATAATTAATAAAAAATAAAATCAGTTAATAAAATATTCTGATATAATATGTTACCTACTTAAAACAGAAACATAACAAAACTTGATTACATCTTATTCTTCATCAATGTATCTAATGACAGTACATACAGTAAAATCTGTCTATGAAATTAACGTTGCTTTCTTTTCCCTAGCTCCTCAAAATATGCATACTACTCTAGCACCTGAGCATGTCCCTCCACGGCCATTTTCATTGCTTCCTTTAGTTATAGTTTGCATTTCCTCTCTGCCTCCAACTCCTTCCTTGTATCTGTAATTTCTCTTTTTGTATCTAGCTGCACTTCCAACATCACTTTTTTTAACCTTGCAATCAGTTGCATGTATGTATACTTGTTCATGTATGTATATGCTTGTGTGCATGTTTAAACACAGACACATGTACATTCATGCAAATACACATACTATCAAAGACAACAGAAGGTAATATTCTAGGGCTTAAAAAATACACATATAGATCTCTCAGGCATGGTAAGCGTCTTCTAGTTCTTTGTCCTTTGGTACTCCATGCAGATAGAGAATATTGTTACACCTGCATATGGAGCATAACATACTACATTTACAAACCAATAAAGAACACAACACAATATCACTGATAAATAGAGAGACTAGAGGATACAACACTAACAGCCATTTGCTAGAAATTTCACACAATGAGATAAACATAAGCTTATTTTTAAATTCCGAATCAAGATTTCTCCAAGATTTTCAGTGAACTGTCCATCAACATATTTTTCTGTGTTTCCCAGCTTCACGCATCAGTCCAGGGTTAATTATAAGAAAGTGCCAAACAAAAGGAAAATATAAGTTGAAATGACAACATGCTGTGTGGTATTGAATTTTTTCACACCTGTAGGTTCATATAGGAATCCACCGAAGCAAGGAAACCTAAAAAAACCAAAGAAAAAAAAATGAGAAAAAAACTACAATGCACAGGAAAAGAACACAAGGTAGCTTACCTTTGTATTCCATTCCCCACTTGAGTTTTACAATGATCGACTTCCCAGTCAAGTTGTTAAGAAAAGGCTTGGGATTAATGGGGATGGTCTGCAATATTCACCAATAAAAAAACTAATGAATGGTGCTTTCATGCATGTATGCTTTAGATATTTTTTTATATTTACTTAAAAATGCATAGGCATGTATATATGCATACAACATGAATATAGTATAACTATATCTGTCCAAACAAATACACCCACACACACTATTTTCTTATCTTTATATATTTCTTAATCTTGTCAATATATTGTACCTTTCTAGTTCAACTGAACTATTGATGCATAGAAATGGTCATTACCAAAAAAATAAAATTTTTGGTTAAGTAGAGAACATGGCACCTAGTAAAACATAAGCAATATCACAACCATCGTGCTCATCAATAAGATAGTTATATACGGTATATATGTACATATAATATTGTAGTGTATATGTACACATACCGAGTATAAATGTACATATATACTATAGTATATATGTACATATACACTGTAGTATATATACATATATACTACAATATATATGGATGTCTTATAGATATAGAACAGTAGGTATGGATATAATATAGAATAATAGGTAAAGTATTATTCCATTTATACTTGACAAAGAATGCACAAAACATCACTATCAACATTAATAAGAAATTCAAATATTATTTGAATTTTCGAAAATATATCTAAAAACTCTTAGAGGAAAACCTGGAAGACATGCCATGAGCCATGCTAGGCGCATCAAAGTTCACATCCTACCTCCATGCAACCATAACTCTTTCCCAGTCCCAAGGCATATAAGGGGGTTGCTCTAACCCGACACTCCCCGCAGCACCATGCTCTCGTGTGGCTTTCCTAGAATGTTTCTTCATTGTGTTAGTCCATAAACCCTATAGTTTCTACTGCGATATGGTTCTTCTCTTGGTTTGAAGCAAGCACCGTCACTTCGTTGTATGCTACACTGTAACTACAGAATAGTTCATTGTCATACACATCCATGGCTATAAACAATTCAAATTGCACTCCATAAAAACAATATGCACTCCATTAAAACAAAAAACATTCACAGATATATAAAAATAGTAATTATAAACATGAACAAATACGAATCTCAAATGATAGTCATACAACTTCAACAATATCCAAAAGATGGCCAGCAATGATGTTTAGAGAGAGAGAAAGTACAAGAATAAAATATTTTAGAAATAATGAAGATAATAATAGCTCAGCCTTTTTTTGATCTAGCAGAGATTAGAAAATATGGAACCCATCTATAGGAAGGACCGTGATAATGTCCGAAGGCTTTGAACCATAATTATTCGTGCATCTCACATCAAATTTCTTACAAAGATTCATAATTAGGTTAATCGGCAAAGCAAAGAAAAAACCATAATAAAGAAAAATGATGCCACCAAAAAAGTTTTATCCTATTTAGCTACACATAGACAAAAATCAAAAATAGTTCAGAAATAATTCTGATACAAATTCATCCTCATAATTAGTTGGTGCATTTGTGCTAGCCTTCCTGCATAGTTTTGCAGCTGGATCTTAGAATGTTATCTATCATGTCAAGGCCACTAACTATGACTCCATATAGGACATCTACTATTGGATTACATTCTTAATTTATTTCATCTCATCATTCATTTCTTCATCTCTTCATTCATTTCTTTCATTTGTTGCACTTATTCCTTCCAATGAGTAATCTTCTCATCTTTCTCTTTTTTCATTTCCTGTATTTTTCCTAAAAATGAGAAACCTACACATCATTCTTTTTCTTTTGGTCTCCATAACTTTAAAATGTTTATTTGTTTCCAATACAAATTTTCGACCACCTCACCCACCATTACTATGACAAATGAATTAGAAGCATAACTGCTATAACAAAATGTCACTCCCTTTGAGCCGATTTCATACACTCATTGCTTCTTATGACCTCTTATGATCTCCAAATAGATAGGATCATAGTCAATTGGTTGAAGATTCATAGAACCCTCTACTTATTGAGAAGCAGATCTCACACTTTCTTCCATGAGTTCCTGTGAAAAAATAGAAAAAAAAAACTCTTCTAAATATACATAAAGTAAATTTAATATTTTGGATTCCAAACTACTTTCAAAATTTACTATAGTAATATAAAATTTTATTAATATAACAGATTCTTATAGCAATCATCTGAGACTTATTGTCAACAAACTGACCATCCACTTTCTTCACATGCATCCTCATTAAAATCTCATAAAAATTAGGATCTTGACCCAATTTTCTGGCCTAGAGTTTGTATTTATAAAGTCAAAAAAATGTTAAAAAATTTAAACAAAATTAATAAAACCATGCACATATTATATTTATTTGGACTATTAGAGTACTATTTAATATATAAATATTTGAAACTTTAAAATTGTACTAAATCTCGAGCATACTCAATGCTCGACTTTGACCCTCCTGTGTGGTGAGATAATCTTGTACCTAGGTCCATCGATGGACCGGCTACCTCGGTCCATTGATTTTTGCTGGCAATCTCTAATTTTTTTCTTCACATCTGGCTCCTCCTAATGCTTAAGCTACACAGGCTAGTCATCCTCAATATTAAATCAAGCCTATCATTTAGATTCTTCAATTTATGGATAAAATCTGAATATCATCAATAGCTCTGCTCTCCCACAATAGCTTTATATTTCCATCAAATTTGGGTGCCCATGTGCAATGATTCTATATATAGAAAAATCACAAAAAAAAATTATTAATAATAATGACATTATTATTTACCGCTTGAATAATAACCAACATATTAGTTAACTAATTATGCAAATAATTTTAAATGCTTTTATTTCATTATTTTTACATTAAAGGCATTAAAACTAGACTCTCTTATCGATTCTAAAAATTTCTTTCATGAGAATGCTTTAGAATCGATCATTTTATTGAAAGAATTTGTAATTATAACCGAACACTTGTGAGATGGAATAACACTATACAAATAAATAAATAACATTGAAACAAGCAAATCAATACTATATATAAAAAAACTACCGAAAGAAACATCATAATTTTTTATTCAACTAATATTTACATATTTCTTATACCTCCATCCACAATCTCAATTATTAACTTAGCACTGAATGCAGAGGAAGGCACAACATTTTATGATGTCGATGGTATTGTAAATGGGGGAACTATCGGTGTAAAAGGTGGTGTAAAAATTAATAATGGATAAAAAGTGTGTGCAGGAAGGACAATGGGTGATGGGCTTATATCTAATAAAGGTAATGGTAAAGGTGTCAAAAATGATAATGATGATGGAGATGGAGATGGTGATTGTGCTGTTGAAGTCTGGATATTGTAGGTATGAGATGATACTAAATTTGCAACAAGATTTAAAATACAAGATGAATTTCATCCATTTCTACATCCACATCCACCTCCACCACGACCACGTCCTTTAGGTGCAATCAACTATATAAAAAAATAAAAACATAGAAAAATAATAGAGATATGATGAATAACCATGCATTTTAGAATAATACACACCAATAGATTTCAACAAAATATAAAAAGTCTTTGATAGTATAATATTATAAAATAATCAGCATAATTAAATTATCGACATCACTGTCATCCTCCAATGGATCTTCTGTCATTTCGTCTGATTATGATGCAAGTTCCAACTCATCTTCAGATAGAAATTATTCATCTTCGATTTCTTTTAGGCCACTATTTTAGTCACATAAATTTATAGGATCTTCATCTACCTGCACAAGCACAATATTATTAATGTCATCTTATTGGAATGCCGGAGAAATTGCTAAGTTTTCACTTCTTTCTTGAAATATTGGTACTTTAAAATTTGATCGAGCTTTAATTTTGTAAATAACACACTAGCCTTTTTATCATGAGATAAACATGGATATGTACAATATTATACTCGAGCAGCTTGAACTACCATAATAAATGGAACATATCGATTATATTTATGTTTATAGGTAAAATCAACTAGCTTATAATCTGAATGAATCTTTGTACCCATATTTCATGTAGGATCAAACCACTCACACTTTAATAATACAATCCTAATATTTTCATGTCCAGGATACTCCTACTCAATAACTTATGTGAGTTGACCATGATAATCAATCTCATCTGCACTATAAATTGATTCTTTAATGCATACACCACTATTCATTGTTGCTTTAGTAGAACCGTGCATAATTGTGTGAAATTTATATCCATTGAAAAAAATACCCAAGATAGGTTGTCACATATCTAAATAGGCATTTACTTAGATTCTGAATGAAAATATTGGAATTTCTATTTGAAGGATCATTTTCTTGTTGCATAAATTATACAAAAGATGTTAAAAACTAAAAGATACTAATAAATTAAATAATTCAAAAATTTAAACTAAATAATTCTCACATTGTTTTTGAACCAATTCAGAAATTCTATTTCTAGCATACAATCATCCTCATGGCTGGAAATTATTGGTTGCATGTTTTTTTATGCTCAACATAAATACTACACAAATATAAACAGAGGAAGAAAAATGTAAATCATTTTAAACTATGATTAAACCTACAACCATTATGGGTATATATACTCAATATATGGTGCAACCTTATAATAATTAAGTAATAAGTAGCTCTGGGTTGCTTTGTACTCTTCATTTGTCATACATCTTTTCTTTTCTCTTCCAAATGCTCTTCCAGGGTGCTTGAAGATAGATAACTTGTCCATAGAATCATCTTCTAGCAGCACATGACCTTCATCAATTCGAGACACATTTCTATTCTTTGTATTGACATGATCCTCAAAATAATAAGAACAAAAAGATGATGCTTATTCTACTAAATATGCATTGCAAATTAAACTTTCAACTTTTTCCTTGTTTCTAACATACAATTTCAACTTATGAATATGCCTACAATAAAAATGTTAGGTTTCAATTATATTAAATTACAATATAACTTTATATTTGAAATAATAAAACACAGCTACTATTATGTATCTACCTTTCAAAAGGATAAATCCACCTATATTGTACTAGCCTATCTATCTATCTACCTATCTTTATATATATATGTCTATTTATCCATCTATCTATCTATCTATCTACCTATATATATATATATGTGTCTATTTATCCATCTATCTATCAATCTATTTATGTGTCTAAATTTTTATCTATTTGTCTATCTGTGTGTCTATCTGTCTATCTATGTATCTATCTTTCTATTTATGTATCTATCTATCTATTTCTCTATCTATACGTCTATTTATCTATCTATTTGTCAGTTTATCGATCGAACTATCTATCTATTTATCAATAAATTTATCAATCTTTCTATCAATCCATGCATCTATCTATCTAAATAACTATCTATCTCTCTTTATATAAATGTAACTATCAATCTATCTATTTATTTGTCTATATTTTTTTATATCTTTCTAACAGTCTATCTATCTATCTGTGTGTTTATCTATATATATGCCTCTATGTCCATATGTTTGTCTTACCATCTGTCTATTTCTTTATCTTTCTATCTATCTAATTATCTATTTACCTATTTATTTTTCTATCTATCTATCTATCATTCTTTCTATCTATCATTCTATCTATCTATCTATTTATCTATCTATTTCTCTGTCTATCTGGCTGTCTATCTTTCTATGTCTGTTTATCATTTTGTCTATCTTTATGTGTATCGATATGTTTTTCTATCTAGCTATCTATCTATCTATCTATATATCTATATATCTATCTATATATGTGTCAATCAATCTATATATATATATATATCTCTGTCTATCTATATGTCTATCAATTTATCTATCTATATATTTGTCTATCAATTTATCTCTTTGTCTATCTATCTTTCTATCTTTCTATCTATCTGTCTATCTATATATCTTTCTATATTTATAGTTATCTATATATATTTATCTATCTATCTATATGTCTATCAATCTATCTATTTATCTATCTCTCTATCTATCTTTTTATCTGTCTATATATCTATCTATTTATCTATCTGTCTGTATATATATATATATATATATATATATATATATATATATATATATATATATATCTATCTATCTTTCTATCTAATTATTTGTCTATATTTCAATCTATATGTCTGTCTATATATTTTCTATTTATCTATCTTTCTATCTACCTATCTATCTACTTATCTACCTGTCTATCTATTTCTCTATCTATCTATCTATCGGCTTGTCTTTCTATTTATCTATGCATCTATCTATATTTCTATCTATATTTTTTTTAATTATTTGTCTAATAATATATCGATCTATCTCACTATTTATCTATCTATCTATTTTTCTATAAATTAATTAATCTATTAGTCTATCAATTTGCTTATCAATTTGTTTATCAATCTATCTATCAATCTATCTATCAATCTTTCTATTAATTTAACTATTTATCGATCTATGTATCTGTGTATCTATCTATTTTTCTTTCTATCTTTTTATATGTTTGTCTAATTAAGTGTATGTTTGTCCATATATCTATCAATCTGTCTGCATAATAGTCTTTTTTTCTATCTATTTGCCATTCTGTCTATCTACCTATTTATATATCTACCTACCTACCTATCTATTTATTTATCTATCTATGTATCTATATTTCTATCTATCTACCTATCTATGTATCTTACTATCTATCTTTCTATTTATCTATCTATCTATCTATATATCTATCTATCTGTGTGTGTGTGTGTGTAATTCATTTTATTTATATGTCTATCTGTCCATCATGAATAGATAGGATATCAATCTATCCATTTATGCTATCTATTTATGCTATCTATTTATGCTATCCATTTATGCTATCTATCTATATATCTATCCATTTATGAATAGATGGATATATCTATCTATCTTTCTGATTTACAGATGGACTTTATCCTATCTATTTATGCTATCGTGGCTTCATATGCCAAATGAACCGAAAAATGCTCCACTGAGTCAAAGAAGGTATGTAGGGATATTTGTTCAAGCTTACAAAGAATAAGTGGTATGTCATTCTCCAGCCTCACCATGTTATCTATTTTGATTGTAGTTATAGTAAGCTATTTGAAGAACAAACTAAATTCTGTAAGGACCTTCCAAACATAAAGGGTAAGTAATTCACGGAATACAATTATTATTAATCTTTGCATAAATACATGATAGTTATGGTTTTTCATTCCAAATAACTTAAGATTCTTCATATCCACACATCTACCCATATTTGACACATATCCATCATAAAATTTTAAATTTTTAAGCCATTCACATAATATCTTTCTCGTCTATTATCAAGTGTGTAACAAGCTTTAAAGAATTTTCCTGTTACCTTGTTCAGTTTAAATCAGGATGCTGACATTAATCATTCATCTATTGTCTTGATTTTAAAGTGTCTTATTTTTCCGTCTACATTAAGGATAATGTTGAAAATATTTTAACACATATTTATTTAAATATTCATTACATCCAAGTTATTACGAATTAAATTGGACTTCCAATAGGGCATGTCCCAAAATATATCACATTTCCTCCATCCAAATATCTTGCATATTGGTTCATTAGTTTCAATAGCATCCTTTTCAGTTAGCGTCTTCATACCTAAACTCTAAATCTTTGCCAAAATATCATTTTCAGAATGAATAGCTTGTGCAACTGTTATCACTAATGTATTTTTTCGAAATGCATTTCTATTTCTGGGAATGAATGATTCATAGGTAAAAAATTATGATGATTATCAAACCATGACTATTTACCACTGAATTTTAGAGTAAATGCATCAGACTTTTTCATGCAATACGGGCATGCAAATTGTCTTGCTATACTTCAACCAGACAACATTTAATATACTAAAAAGTCACTTACTATTCACATAAGGGTTGCCCACATAATAAAATTTTTCTTCTTTGAGATTTCATATGTATTCATACCAACATCCCACAAATAATTTAACACTACTATAAGAAGCTATAAGAAAACATCTAGCATGTATATCGGATTTTTTGGCCCTTGAACCATAATTGTCAAAAACATATATTGCTCCATCATACACAACCACAGAGGTAAATTATAAGGTGTCACTATCACTGGTCATGTTGAATACTATTTTCAGAATTGGCCAAATGGCTGAAATCAATTAGTGTAGAGACCTAATCTCACATCTTGACTTTCAGCAGCAAAATCTTGATGTAGATGACTAAAATAGTTTCAAGAAAGTGAATCTAATGGAAGAAACATCATTCCTTCTTCAATCTCATGTTCAGAATGCCACCTCATATCATATGCTTTAGCATTTGATACATATAGTCTCTATAATCGAAAAATTAAAGGAAAGTAATAAATCTTCTTAAATGCAACTTTCATCTTTTGTCCCATATCTACAACACAAGGTGCCTTCTTAAACCAAAGATGATCAAAAAACTTACAGCTAATAACATTACTTTGACCACCTCAATATATACATACATCCATTGAAACAACAATCAATTTTTTATACTAGTAGATTCATACCACGTACTAACTTCTTAGTGTTGTAAAAGTTATTAGTGACCAAATTATTTTCCAAAACAATCTACTTCATTAGTTATGTCACCTGATCAAATAATTTCTCAGACATATTATTTTTAAATTTGATACTCATAAGTCGAGCCACAAGTGACAATTGTGAATGTGTTTTATTGCCATGACACAACTCATTATATGTAGCTTTAAGTATTTAATAAAATTTCTAAGCTTCAGGTTTTTGTGGTTCATCCATGTAATCCAAATTGAAGTCAGCACCAGTAGCTTCCATGATCATTCTATGGTATGTGTATGATGCTTCTTCACCACATGCAAATAATTTAGTACCCTTATTTTGATCAATGATTAGAGAGGTTGTACTTTCCCCATAATAAATCCAAAAAAAATAATTTGGTACAAAGCCATATTTGGTACAAAAATGATATCTTATAGTGTTTACATCACGAAATGGGATATTCTGACAATTATGGTTCTTACATGTACACTTAATTTTTTTCTCCATCCATCCATTTTGATTGATTATCTGCTAAATTGATGAAAGTTTCAAGCCTACTCAAAAAAAATTGATCCAAAATTCCATTAAATAAACCTTTTGTACATCCACTGATGATCTAACTCATTTTGCCTATTTTATTTGCAAAGAATAAAGCTCAATTATTATTTTGAATGAAACATATAATTACTTCAAAATATATTAATAATTAAATGAAATTACTTACAAATGAATATTTAAATATTAAATATTGTGAATATCAAGGTAATACATTTGCATAATCTACTTTAATAAATAAAGTATTTTTAGCTTGGTAAAGATAAATAGATATCATGCCATTACTAGATGAATGGAGTAAAATATGTGAATGGAAAAGAAAGGATAGCAAAAAGAAATAAAATGAAAAATTTAAAGGAGTAAGCTTCTCACTTCTCAATGAAGATCAAGTAGAACAATTTTTACTATGATTCAACTCAATCTTTGAATATTAAAATAAAAAAAAAGAATAAATTAATGGAATGGAGATCTAATTCGAAGAACTCTTGGCAAATGAATTAATGAAGAATTCAGACATGAATTAAAACATATTTTGAATTAAAAAATATATCATACAAAGTATTCAACAAGAACACATAGATGTGAAGCAAACTACAATTATAGATTTCTAGCCTTACAAATTTAAACTGATTAGAGATACAAATGATTATAGACATTAACACTATAATTATTTTCTGGAATACTACAATCAAAAGATAGTATGGTTAAAAAAACTTACATACACCTCAATTAATACCTAATCAATACGAAAAATGGGAAATTATTAATTTCACAAAATTAAAGATATAACCATCATTTATATACTAGTAATTAATGATTATAGAACTTGTAATGATTTACTATGAACATCCAGATTAATATTGTGTGCATGAGGAGGATCTTCGATCATTTATATTATTGTGATAATAACTACACTTTACACAATATTATTCTGACACAAATATCTATTATATAATTTCAATGAAAAATGCAATATATGGTAATAGTTAAGCTAAAAGAAGAATCTTGTAATAACAAATAGATAAATCAAAAGACACCCTTAGCAAATGCAATGGTCTTGTGGATAGTTACAATAAAAATGTTTAATGTTATTTAATTTTAATTTGAGACTATAAAATAAAAATGATAAAATAATATTTTTGTTGTATTCCAATGCTTTACAATATTATTTAAATAAGCATAAGATAATATTATAAAAACTCTCATTTATTAGTAATAATGTGTATTAATACTCAAAATTCAATTAGAATAACAAAAACAAAGTGTTTTGATGCATTCTGAAGATATACAATGTATTCCATATATATCTTTATGTATAAAAAAATGAACTGAAAAAAATGAGTCTTTATGTAAATATAAGTAAATATTTGAAAATATACCAGTAAGAGATTTATCATCAATTCAACTCTAACATATATGTATAAATAAATGAATTGAAAAATGAGTCTTTATGTAAATATAATTATTTATTGTTTATTTAGTTATATATAGTTTATTTTTTATACATATTTGTATAAAAAAATGAAGTTTACAAATATATGAATTTCAATGCTAACATACGCTTAAGAGCATCTCCAAGAGGCTCGGTGTTCGCTTCTGTAGTTTATCTCACCTTATCTATAAACCCTCACTAGACTCCAACTCCAACGGGCTTCGATTCTTGAGGTGGCCTCTGGAAGACAACTTCTCTCTCCGCAACGTGCATGGTAGTGATGCCGATCAAGAAAAGATTTATCAGAATGCATTCGCCTTTGATCGGTAAGTCATTCCATTAATTTGATTCCGATCATGAATGCAATTCACATAGAACTCATGTGATTGCTCAGCAATAATCATACGCAAGACAAACCTATGCGCACTAATCTTTCCATTCTAGCGCCTATGATTCCATCTCCATCTTTTTCATCAGTTTGAAGAACTCTAGTCGAGTATTAAAATAAAAGTATGCCCTATTACTTCGTTTCTGGATGGATTTTATTTTTTTGATATATATTGTTCATATATATATACACACACTATAAGCATATAGATCTATTGTATATATATATGTATATATAAATTATATATATAAATAAATATGCCCACACAAACACAATATATATAGATATACACATGCACACAATATATATATATATATATATGTATGTATGTATATTGTATATATCGTATATATATGATTTATTTATATGTGTAATATAAAAATAAGAAAATAAAAATTAATTAAAATAATATTTTTTGATTTTTATCAAAAATGCAAGTTGGATTCCTATTTAATCTGACCCATAGTGAATATATATATACATATACTTACCACATATATATTGTATATAAACAATATATAGATAGAACATACATATACATACACACACACACACACACACACACACACACACACACACACACACACACACACACACACATATATATATATAATTAAAATGAAGAAATATAAATTATAAAATATTTTTGATTTTTATAAAAATGCAAGTTGGATTCTTATCTGATCTAACCCATTACCCATAGTGTTTCTTTTATATATTTTTTTAAAAGAGAGTTGCCGATTTTTTTAGATACATACATACATACATACATACATATTATGACAAATGATAGAATCAGGTTGATTATTTTCAATACACCAAGATATTATTATTTTTTCAATTTGTTGTAAGAAATATCAATTTTTTTAATTTAAAAAACAAATATAATTTCTATTTGGGATACATAATCATAATTTTTTTTATATTAGTTGTGACACAATATTGTTAGTACGAGTATCTTACCTTCGTCGACCCTAGACCCTCCAAATTTATAAATGACCCAAAAGATAAGATGAGCTAGGTCTGAGTGGGACAAAAAAAATTGTTAAACTTAGTACCATTAAACATTAATTATTCATTTTCCCAAACCAAGTATAATTTTCTCATTTATTATCACCCAAATGATTTGTTAACATTTTCACTTCATATATATAATTTTAAAAATATTCTCTTTGTAAAACACAACTCTTACAAAATGTATATGCACTTTATATTCATATGTACACAAAATTACTCCTTAAATCTATGAGATTCACACACACTCACCCACACACACATGCATGCATGTAAGTAAGCATATATATATATATATATATATATATATATATATCCATATTTCTTTCCATCAAAACATCTACCTAAGTGAATTGAGTTTTATTTTCACGTTGCAAAACTTTCATAAGAAGCACATGCGCACACACGCACACACACACACACACACACACACACACACACACACACACACATACACCACAAGTGTATGTGATGAATTGTTTTATTGTTCTTGGTAGTAAAAAAGATGACATAAAAAGAACCTAATTTTTTAATAGCACTTTTTCAATGTTTTTGTTGAGGAAGAATTGAAAGATAAATTTTAGAAGAACAAGAAAAAATAAAAAAAAGAAAAAAAAAATTGTTACAATGTAAGAAAGATAATCTAATATCATTTAAGTTTATGGAACCCATTAATATCAATGGCGACAATTATAACATATGGTTGATAAAGCAAATCGGTTAAAGTTATTACACATGTTACAATCACCATGCTAAGTGCTAAGTGCTAAGTGCTAACAACGTCTGATCTGTCATAAGTGGGAACCAGTGGGCAGTGAATCAAAGAAGTCCACTGGGACAAAGAAAATTCCAATCCAATGGCCTGAACCACGTGATGATGATTATCACAATGACCGCATTTTCTTTTTGGCAAATATATCATATCGAGTGATTAAATGACTATCTTTAATCTCTCTCTTCTACGTCCAAAATTATTGAATCTAAAAAAATAATGATTTTATCTCCTAACTAGAAAGTAATCACAATTTAACTTTTATTATTTAGAATAACAATGAATAAACTAATGCAAAATTTTCAAAATATTATCAATTTTAAAATCACAAGTTAATTAAAATTCAAAATAAAAAAAATTAGATTATTTAAAACTTTAAAATATTGTCTTCTGTGCATCATTTACGTTCAACACAGTCGGGCATGGCAGTTCATTTTGCTGTGCTCACCGTGCCTTGCTGGGCTGGTGGACAATGCCACCATGCTATGTTGTGAAAAAATGAGTAATGACAGCATGCGATGACCTATTTAACACCTCTATTCTGAATTGAATGTAGGCTATTCTAGAATAAACCCAAGTTAGCTTGGAAAGAATGCGAGCTAGCTTGGAACAAATCTAGGCTAACATGGAACTCTAGCATGGAATGAATCTGAGTTAGCCTAAAATGAACCAGAGCTAGCCTAGAATGAACTCGTGCTATCCTAGAATGACATCGAGCTAGCCTAGAATGAATCCAAGCTAGCTAGGAATGAATCCGAGCTAGAGGTGTGAACTGGACCATGCCTTGCAGGCACGTTCCACTTTTTCTTAGCATGGCCATGCCATGCATGAGGCATGGCATGCCCGTGCATGAAGTCTGGTACATAACCTCAAGATTCATACACTGATTAAAAAATATTCAAAATAGATTTGATTAATACATTTCCAGAAGACTATTTCAAAATACTTCGATTAAAAATCTGAGTTGTCTCGATCAAATATGTATTCATCCTTTTTAAAATCTCATTCAATGATGATGTGTACGTACATGAAGTCTGGTATATAACCTCAAGATTCATACATAAAGTATGAAACCTATCTGATACATTATTACTTCTACTATTTTTTTTATTTTCATTAAGATGATTTTATATCTTTTTATGAAATGACTGAAAATAAAAAAAAATATAATTTAACATAAAAAAAATGTAATTTAAAATTAAAAAAAAATAAGTAAAACCTTTATAATTATCAATCAATATGATAAAATATCATAACTTCTTTCTATTTTATCTCCAGTGAGCTTTAATTTTTCTTCTAAATGTATCAAATCGAATGAATCCTTGCTCACACAGATCCGACGGACAAAAAAAATATCTTACTAAATATTTCAAAGAGAGATCTAATACCAGACATGAGCAAATATCTAAAAAATAATCAAAATCGACATTATTTATTTAATATATATTATTTTAATAGTTATTATAGTTTCCATTTGTTTATAGTTTTACAAATTTTTTTTATTTGTTGTTTATTTTATTACATATGAGAATACTCGAAATATGAGCTATCCCAATTCATATTGCCCATTATATAAGGATACATCATTGTACATTATTTTTCATGGGTAGTATTCATATTTTGAATTTATTTTCAGCATGTTATTAGAGCTAGTACCTTAAAGACCACAATTACTATGTTTTGTAGTGAGAGAAGTGCATGTAGATAGTGACATCACAATCACATATGCACTGTGTGTAACATTGCATGCATGTATAATACCTCTTTCCAAAGAAGGCACACATAATGTGTACCCTCCCATCTCTCCATCGAATGGCCATTGCATGAGATGTACGTCGATGCCAACTACATCATTGTAGATGGTGCAAAGTGAAAAGTGTAACAAAGTGTGCAATTTCATGCGCATATGTACATATTCATGTGCAAGTGTGTGACAGTGTGTGCGCAAGTGTGTGATAGTGTGTGCGCAAGTGTGTGATAGTGTGTGTGCAAGTATGTGATAGTGTGTGATAATGTGTGTAAGTGTGTATGTATTCTTCAATCATTTTTGACTGTGTGTCCTTTCAAATTTTGAATCATATAAAAATTATTTAGCATGTTTTCTAGAGATTTTAAAATTAATTATTTTATTTATTTTTCTTGATTATTTTAGTATATAAAAAAGTACAAGTATTTTTCTTTAATGTCTAGGATAATATTAGAGAGTGATGAAATATTTTTAAAGCAAAACTTATTTTTTAGTGAATTCATGAAGAATAATAATCTAAAGATTTAATCAGACTCATTGATTTTCCTCATTCCCCTATAACCACAGTTAAATTTCCAGTTATAAGAGACTATAGAGGATCACCACCAACTACATATAAACTTATTGGTTCAAATTATGATTACCCACCTATGAGTATGGGATCATCATTTGCTCTAACAAATATAAATCATATCAACTTTGAATAAAGTGATATTTCCATGGAGAGGTAATTTACCTTGAGTCTAGATGACACAATAAATAGTCTAGTAATTTACTATAGTTCCTAGTCATGAGTTGAAAACTAGATAATTTACCACCCATAATTTAGAATTTACACTAAGAAAAAGAAACATGTGCATCATATAGAAATTATTTCTATTTCACTTTATATCATACTGTTTAACATTATTTTATAAAATAGTAAAATAAATAATTTAATACAAATATTAAAAAAAATAATCATATATTAAAATATATGTATCAAACAATTATAACATTTACTATTTGAATCATAAAATCATACATTTGACTTCCCATGTTACAATCTTTCACAAAAATAGGATTATTAAAAAGAAAGAATAAATATTTAATTGAAATATTTTAGATAATCTATAAATCAACCAAAAATTAACTCATCAAATAGTTACCCTCTTTTATTCTCTCTTATAGTATACTCTATCAGATCATGCATAATGGAGATACAACATTTAACTTTCCTGATAATTTTTAAAAACATTTATTTTTTCAATAATATCTCCATAAAACATAAGATGAAACCAAAAACTTTGAGTTTAATCTTTCTTCGTTACTTTAGTATATAAAAAGGATCCACATTTTTTAATAAGAGTTTGATATAATATTAGTGTGCACTAACATTTTCTTTGAGCATATTTATTTTTTAACGAGTATGAAGAATAAGAATCCATAAAACATATTTGGATCCATTACTTTTACTTACTCTTCTATTATCCCACTTGGATTGGACATCTAGTTAAGTGACATGGACATGTATTAGCTACAACTGAACTTATTGGTTTGAATTATGATAATATTCGGATTGAGTCATTATATGTATCAAAAAGTATAAATCAGATTGACTCTAAAGAGAGTCTAACTTTCAATGAAAGAAAATTTACTTTGAGTTTAGATGATTTAATAGACCACGCAGATATATTATATTTCCTGATCATGATGATCCAAAAATTAGGATATTTGACTGCCTAAGAATTAGAGTTTATACTAGGAGAAAATGACAAATGTAGTTGCAGCCTATTTAGACAAAATAATATCTTTCAAAGAGCTAGATAATCTTATGGCCAACGACTCTAATCTTAATTTTCTGATCTACTAACTGGATAGAAAAAAATTATTAATTTTATACATAAAAATTGACATAATGGTGAGACATGCAAATAAAATATCATCATGATTCATGCCTAGTCCAGAAGTCAAACTTCAAGGACAACCCTCCATTCTATTTGCTAAGTTCTTAATTACTAAATTTTTATAATGTTATTGCTATTAGTTGACATAACACTAAGAATTATATGATACGTAGATCAAAAGAAAATTTGCATAATAGAAATTATTTTATAATATTCCAAAAATCTAACCAGAATACTCGAGTTAATAATCAATTTCGTCACATCTTCTCTCACAAATTCATTGCGATAAATGAAGATGGTCAATTAACTTGATGTTGATCCAACTTCAAAGATACTATAGCTCATTTATGTTTACCTGAAATCTAATGCATCATGCCTTTTGGTATATTGATCAATAAAACCATTAAGGAGAGCGATATCACAGGTACTCCTACATGTATATATATTTTATGATATATACTATACAAAATCTTCTTCGACACTACAACTATTTTTTTTGATTTTGTTAAGTACATACATATTACTAAATTTTGTTTATTTTTATGTTTCTTAGACAAATGAGTGAAAATTATAACAGAAAACCTAGTTTCAAATATGAACCTTTCAGTCAAGTTATTATTATTATTCAATATTTATCATTTTTTTATGCATGAGATTGAATTGAAAGTAGGAGAAAAATAATAATAAATTTAAATTATTTACATTTTTTAAATATACTTATTAATCAAAAATATACTAAATAAAATTAATTCTTTAAACATAATAATAATGTATACCTTAAGTTTTTGTGTGTATTAAATACTTTAGATATGTACCTCATATTTTTGTGCCTGAAAGTCAACTGCTCACGAAACTAACACATCATGACATACAAGATATGTTAAAATTATAAATTATTTAAAAAAATAGCACAAATAGGATACAATATGAATTTAAGAATAACAAAAAGAGAAAAAAAAGTATAATATAAAAAAAAATAAAAATATATCAATTAAATATTTATAGAAAAATTTTTTAATTAAAAATTATTTTTTTATTTTTCACATATTTTAGTGCATAAACTCAAAAGCTATCAAATTTTTACAAATAAGCGGCAAAATGCAATCCAATGGCTAAAAATATTTTCACCTATAATGGGTATAAATATTTTAGCTAACAAGGCAACAACAACCATTAAAAAAATTAACTACTTTTTCTAAAAACCCCATGCTAATGGGTCATGCTACAATGTCAGGCACACGAGCCATGACAGGCACACGAGCCATGCCAGGCCTAACACAAGGTATGGGCAGACCCACCTTGCTCGGCATGACTATGAACCAGGTAAAACATGGATGAATAATACTGTGCCATACATGGATGAATCATGTCGTGCTTATGTCGCACAACCCACTTGACACATCAACATTCCTCGTCTACACCTTGTTTCATTTAAGCTACATGTCATGGAACTTTATGCATCAGCATGAAAGAACATATTATAATTTTATATTGTTTCTAGTTCACACATTGTTTTTATTTTTTATTAATTTTATTATGGACGAGCAGTCGAAATATGAGATACTCACTCTAATTTTCCCTTCATATAACTATATATAGTATATGTGTAATAACATATAACTATAAATAATTCAATCTTACTATATGTATAACTGTAAAAACTTTATACATAACTACATTTAAATACATAATTAACAACATATATTTAATATATATTTTTATATATTAGTATAAAAAATGTAACTTAGTATATCTATACCTATACATAACTATGTGTATAAGTATATGAAATTATATGAAAAAATATATATACCTACATGTATAAATATAAGTTAAACTATACGTGTAACTATATGTATAACCACATGTAACTATATTTATAATGATATGTATAAAAGCATACAACATAATGTTTAATTAATGTGTATAACTATATATAAATATTTCTATACCTATAAAAAACTCTATATAAATAAATATACCTTTATTTTTAATGATGTATAAATATTTCTATACACATATGTAATTCTATATAATTGTTTATAACTTTGTTTACATTTATATAGAGTAGCAATGGTGGCAGCGATGGCAGTAGCAGTGGTAGCACCGATAGCAGTAGTAGTAGTGGCAGCACCGGCCGCAACACCAGCAGCACCGGTAGCAGCAGTGGCAATGATAGTGGCAGTAGTGGAAGGAGCGGCAGTGGAAGGAGCGGCAGTGGAAGGAGCGGCAGTGACAATGGGAGTAGCAGCAACAGCAACAAAAGCGATATATATATGTACATATATAGTTAGTATATACGTACATATATAGTTAGTATATATGTACATATAATACTATAGTATTTTATGTACATATATACTAAGTATATATTTACTCAGTATATATATATGGATAATACTATTGTTTATATGTACATATACTGAAGTAATATATGTACGAGTAAAATGCTAGTATATATGTACATATTTACTATAGTAATATATATTTATCAAAACATAGCTTATTTTTTAATTTATTTTGATTAGATTTAGTGGTTTAAATTTCTTACAGATATGGTATCGCATTGTTCCCTTACGAAGCTTGTATAAGTGAAAGGTTTTTCAATAGACATGATGCACCATGACTCGGACAACTTTCTTGCAGCAGAAAGTTGGTGATCGGAGGAACTGAGGGAGTGAAAGCAATGTCAATGCATGGATAGATTAAACGTTATGCACTGTCGGTAGATACATTGATAAATAAGATGTAATATAATTTTGTTATTTTTTTTGTTTTAGTTATATAAAATATTGTATTAGAAAAGTTATTAAATGAATTTTTTTAATTAAAATTTAATATTTATAGTTTCTGTTTTTATTCAATTTAATATAAAAATATTAAATTATTTATTTAAATTTTAGTTGAAGCTGTATGACAATCAACTTTAATTCGTGTGTTTTCATGTCTATAATAACTATTTTTATATATTTGTAAATATGTATGTGTGTCTCCGAAATGTTAGGGTAGAGTTTTAGTCTATTATAGGTATGTAAAAGCCTTGGCGGGACCTCCATGGTGCTGGGAACAACACCTTATTATATGAAGCAGTGAGATGAACCAGAAAAAATTAATTCCATGCAAATGTAGGTTTGTTATTGACACTCTTATTTTGTACGGTATGCATCATCGTAGTTCAGATCTGTGACTCCTTGTTATCGGTTATTGGTTTGTAAATGTAGTATGTTATGCTCCATGTGTAGGTGTAATAATATTCCCTATTTGTGTGGAGTACTAGAAAAAATAGAATGATAAATGCTGACCATGCCTGAGAAATCTATGTGCGTGTTTTTTCACTCCTATATTATTTTATTCTTTTGCCTTTGATGGTATATGTATTTGCATTAAAGTACAAGTGTGTGTGTGTCATCTAAGGCTATGTGATTATATATATGTACATATAATACTGTAGTATATATGTACATATATACTTGATATAAATGTATGTATATACTGAGTATATAACTACGTATATACCAAGTATATATGTTCGTATATACTGAGTATATTTGTACATATATACTTAATATATATAGACTCATATATTGTAGTATATATGTATGTATATTCTTGGTATATATGTATTTTTATATTGTAGTATATATGTACGTATATACTCGGTATATATGTACTTTTATACTGTAGTATATACATACGTATATACCGGGTATATTCATAAGTGGGTGCATATATTTATTTGTAGTCATGTATATATTATCATACGTATATACCGGGTAATAAAAGCATTGGATATTATACTTTTCTTAAAGCTGTGGGATGATATTTCTAGTCTAGGCCAACCAGGCAGATAGAAGTTGGTCATAAAAATCTTAGTAAATGTATTGATATGCAATTATCACATTGAACAAAGCGAACGTATGCTTAAATAAGTTTTGTTGCTCAAGATTCTACAATGATTGGTTATAATTATACTACTTCTTAGAATGATGTTGATGATGATGCTCGTGTAGTGTCATTTAATTCTGGTCCAGGAGGAATATAGGGTCCTATTTTAGGAGAAGCAGCTTGCTGCCTCATCAATAAATCACTCAAACTCAAGTCCATTAGCCGAGCATCATCTCCTACCTTACTTTTATTATCAGTAGCGGTAGCAGTGGTGGCGGTGGCAGCAACGGCAGAAGTGGTAGTGGAGTCAGAGGCGGCATCAGCAGCAGAAGTAGAAGAAGTGACAGAAGCGATAGTGGTGACAGATGCAACAGTAGTGGCAACAGCGGCAATGGTGGCAGTGGTGGTAGTGGTGACAGTAGCGGCAGCACCAGTAGTAGGCAGAATCTATCTATCTATCTATCGGCCTAACTATTTTTATATCTTTTTATATATAAATATCTAACTATCTATGTATCTATCTATCTAAATACATATCTATCTATCTAATTGTGTATTTAACTATCTATTTGTATATCTAGATATTTAACTATTTATCTATCGATCTGTCTATCTATTTGTTTATCTATATATCTAACTATCTATCTATCTAAATATGTCTATTTTTCCATATATAAATCTATCTATCTCTCTATCTGTCTATCTATTTGTGTATATATATCTATTTATATATATGCCAATTTATCTATCAGTCTATTTATCTAACAATCTATCTATCTAACTTAACTATATGTCTGTCTACCTTTCATTCTATATATCTATCTATATATCTCCCTTTCTATCTATAAATTTATCTATCTATCTATCTTTTTATCTCTCCATCTAACTATCTAAATATTTGTCTATCTATCTAATTATCTATCTATCTATCTATCTAATTATCTATATATATATATATATATTTATCTATTTGTCTATTTATCTGTGTATCTATCTGACTATCTATTTATCTATATATTTATTTGACTATCTAACTCACTCCAACACTATATATATATATAAATATATATATAAATAAATAAATAAATAAATAAATATATATATATATATATATATATATATATATCAATTTATCTATTGGTATATCTATCTATCTATATATAAATCTCTCTATCTATATATAAATCTATCTATCTTTTTATCTGTCTATCTATCTATCTATCTATTTTTTGTAGATCTATCTGTCTATCATCTATCTATCTTTCTATCTCTATATATCAATTTCTCTTTCTACATATTTATATTTCTATATATCTATCTGACTATCTATCTTTCTATTTGTCTATATATATATATATATATATATCTATTAGTATATGTATCTGTATATCGATCTGTATATCTATTTATCTATAAATCTATTTATGAAATTGTCTTTAAATCTGCCTTTGATCTATCTATCAATCTAATTATGAATATATATATCAATCTAACTATCTATCTAACTAACTATTTATCTAATTATCTATGTATATATCTATCTGATTGACTATTTACCCATCCATCTATTCATCCATCAATCCATCTATCTATCTGTCTATCTATCAATCTATATATTCAACTATCTTTTCATTTATCAATCCAACAATCTATGTGTCAATCTATATACTTTATATCTATCATTCTATTTGTCTATCTACCTGTCTATCAATCTTTTTATTTAACTTTCTATTTGCATGTCTATCAACCTTTTTATCTATCAATCTATTAGTCTATCAATCTATTTGTCTATCTATCTTTCTATCTTTTTATCTATCTGATGATTGTCTATCTGTCTGTCTATCTATCTATCTATTTATCCATCTGTGTGTGTGTGGGTGTGTGTGTATATATATGTTTCTATCTATTTGTCTATCATTTTATCTATATATCTATCTTTTTTTCTTACTTTTTATCTATCTATCTGTCTGTCTATTTATCTGTCTGTCTGTCTGCCTATATATTGGTGGGACTATATGGCTATCTATCATTCGGTATATCAATCATTATATATGTATATTGATCTAATTATCTAATTTGCTTTCTATCTATCTATCTATTTACCTATATGTATGTCTATGTATTAGTCTATCTATCAATTTATTTGTTTATCTATCTATCTATCTATGTATATATTATTAGTCTATCTATATATGTGACTATCTATCTATGTATATATTATTAGTTTATCTTTATAGGTGACTATCTATCTATCTATCTATCTATCTGTCTATTTAGATATGTGTCTATCTATCTATATCACTTTTTGTATATCTATCTATCTCTCTATCTATCTACCTATCTATCTACCTATCTATCTATCTATCTATCTGTCTGTCTGTCTATATATCTAATTCTCTATATATTTGACTATCTATCTGTTTACCAATCTATCTATCTATCTGTCAATCTTTCTATCTATCAATCAATCAATCTATCTATCTATATGTATGTCTGTCTATCTTTCTTTCTATTAATCCATGTATCTATCTGTCTATATATCTCTTTATCTGTCTATCTATATGTTTATTTATATATATATATATTTATTTGCCTATCTATATGCTTATCTATGTGCCAGTCTATTTTTCAATCTATATATCTATCAATATATATATATATCCATGTGTCTACCTATCTATATATCTATATGTCTATCTGTTTATATATCAATTTGACTATCTATCTATCTGTTTATATATTTTGTCTATCTTTCTATATATCTATTTTACTATCTATTTGTATAACTATGTATCTATTTATCTATCTATCATCTGTCTATATATCTGTATATCTATATATCTATCTATCTATATGGCTATAAATCTATCTATCTATTTATTTGTCTATTTATCTGTCAATCTATTTGTCTATATATCTATCAATATATCTATTTATCTATCTATCTTTATATCTATCTATCTATCTATCTATTTGTTTATCTAATTATCTATCTATCTATCTATTTGTATATCTATCTATTTGTCTATCTATCTGTCTGTCTATCTATGACTCTGTATATCAATTTGTTTATCAATCAATCAATCAATTTGTTTATAAATCAATTTATCTATCTATCTATCTATCTAACTATATATCTATCTATCTATTTATCTATATATCTATCTATCTCTCTATCGATCTGTCTATCTATTTGTCTTTCCACACACACACACACGCACACACACACACACACACACACACACACACATATATATATATATATATATTTGTATATATATATCAGTCTATCTATCTATATATCAATTAGTATATCTATTTATCTATCAATATAACTATCTATTTGTCTATCTATCTATTTATCTGTGTATATATCTATCTGATTGTCTATCAATCTGTCTATCTATCCATCCATCTATCCATATATCTATCTATCTATCTTTCTATTTATTTATCTTTCTATCCATCTATATATCCAACTATATATTCATCTATCTTTCCAACAATCTATGTGTCATCCAATCTATCTTTATATGTGTCTTTCTATTTGTCTATCTACCTGTCTATCAATCTTTTTATTTGACTTTATATTTGCATGTCTATGTGTCTTTTTATCTATCTATCTATTAGTCTATCTATCTATTTATCAATCTGTTTGTATATTTGACTGTCTATCTATTTATCTATATGATTGTCTTACTGTCTCTCTATTTATCTATCTATCCATCTATCTCCCTATATATCTGTTTATCTATTTCTTTGTCAATCTATCTGTCTATCTATCTATACATCTATCAATATAACTTTTTCTCTATCTGTCTATCTATCTATTTGCCTATCTGTCATTCTATCTGTATATGTATCATTCTATTTATCTAGCATTATGTTGATCGATCTTTATATATGTCTGTCTATCTATCTAATTTTTTATCTATTTATCTATTTATCTATATGTTTGTCAATGTATCTATCTATCTATCTATTTATATATCTTTCTTCCTATGTATCTATCTATCAGTCTGTCTATATATGTGTCTATGTATCTATTTATCTGTCTGTCTATATATGTGTATATTTGTCGATATAACTATTTGTATATCTATATGTCTGTCTGTCTTTCTAGTTATTTGTCTATCTACCAATCTATATATCAATCTCTCTATATATTTTTCTATCTACCAATCTATATATCAATCTCTCTATATATTTTTCTATCTACCAATCTATATATCAATCTCTCTATATATTTGTCTATCAATCTATCTACCAATCTATCTATATTTTTTTCTATCAATCTATATATCTAACAATCAATCAATCAATCTATCAGTCTATCTTTCTATCAAATAATCTATATAATTATCTATCTATATCTTTCTCTATGTATCTATCTATCTATATGTCTATTTATCTATCTATCTATCTATATGTCTTCCTATATGTCTATCTATCTTTCTATCTATATATCTATCAATATATATATATATATATCTATCTATATGTCTATATATTTGTATATCTATTAGTAAATCTATATGTATATCAATCTGTATATCTATTTATCTATCAATCTATCTATCAATTTGTCTATTAATTTTTTTATAATCTATCGATCAATCAAATTATGAATCTATATCTACCTATAAATATATCTATCAATCTAACTATCTATCTGTCTATTTATCTATCTATTTATCTGTTTATATATATATATATATATATCTGATTGTCTATCGATCCATCTACCTATCCATCTATCTATAAATTAATTGATAGATAGATTGATAAATAGATTGATAGACACATTGATAGATAGATTTATATACAAATAGACAGACAATTAGATTTATAGATTGATAGAAAGATATATACATAGATAGATAGATATATAGATAGATAGAAAGATAGATAGATATATGAAAATATAGATATACAAATAGAAATACAAATAGTGTGATAGATAGATAGAAAGATACATAGATAGATATTGAGATTTATAAATAGATTGAATAATAGATTGATATATAGATAGTTAGATAAATAGATAGTCAGACAGATAGATAGATACACAGATAGACAGATAGAAAGACAAATAGGTAGACAGATAGATTGATAGAAATATAGGCAGATAGACAGATAGATAGACAGATAGATTGATTGAAATATAGACAGATAGACAGAAAAAATAAATGACAAATAGATATAAAGAAAGATAGACAAATAGATAAATAGATAGATAGATAGACAAAAAAGAAAAAGGGAGAGATAGATAGATAGCAAGATAGATAGATTAAAGAAAGATAGACAGACAAGTAGTCTGAAAGATATGTAAATAGATAGATAGATTGATAGATAGATAGATAGACAGATAGATAAATTGATAGTTTGTTAGATAGACAATTAGATATACAGATAGATAGATATAAACACATATAGATAAAAAGATAGATAAATTTTTAGATAGATGCATAGATAGATAGATAGATAAATAATTAGATAGATAGATAGTTTTTTTAATGTAATATTAATTATATTTTAAGAATATTCTCTTTATCATTATTCTCATGCTAAACTTTTGCTGGGTTGATTTTCGTGCTAGGCTTTTATGGCCTTATTATTTTTCTACTGATGCCAACATATTGTCATTGGAATGACAATCTTTTTTGGTATCTTTTCTAGCCCTCTTTTGCTTTTTCTTTTGCATCTTTGCCTTCTCTTTGACCATACATCTTTGACAGCTTAAGCTCCTAATGTAGCTTTTATTGTATGTGTGCAAGCTCCTCTTTCATCCATTGAGACTCTAATTAGACAGACTCTATATTTACCTCCTCTTACTGTACTCTAACATTTCTACAAACAGACTACTTTTGACTCTAATTACTTTACTCTTGTGTGTGTACACTGCACTGACTTCATTTTTCGTGGGTTCTATTTTACTCTACAGTAGACCACCCTTTCTTCACCTACCTTAATTACAGACCACCCTCGCTTGCCAAACTCGACAGACTCAGCTGATATTTAATTCTGACATTTCTACAAACACTAGACAGACTTCATTTTAACTTAACAGCATACCTCACCTACCTATACAGACCGCCCTTCCTTGCCTAGCTCGACAAGCTCTGCAGACCTTTGCAACACACGCCAACCTCATTAAACACTTGACAGACTACAATCTCACGACATTCTTCATTCTTACTCAACAAATTCGTTAAAATCTGACCTACCTTTACACACTCCAACACTTGACAAACACTCAGCATCCAACACTAATCAACCTCTATAACTTTTGCCACCGATCTTCTATCACATTTCTGCAAGCTTTTATACTTGATTCCTATTTCAGACACTCATTCCTGCATCAATCAATCAGAAAGAAAATTAAGTTAGTTGTAATAGCTGTGCCTCAATGCTGCTTTTTCCCCCGGTTGAATTATTATCCATTTCTGCCCGAAATCTTTAATGCATCCATTCTGTTTCATTCTTTCAAATCACTTTGTGCTTCCCTTTATTGATCATGACAGCAGCTTTAATGCCTCCATCTGATGCTTTTCCTGGGCACAACATTATTTCGCTTTACTCATTTCTAAACATCAGCTAACATGTCTTCATCTATATTTCACATTTGACCCCTACACCTCCTCACTTCTTATAATACAGACCCAACAGAAATAACACAGACACTTGGCAGACAAATTAAATGTTTATAGAATCCTTCAGAATATTTTCTACTCTTGCCTTATTAAAATCCAGAAAATTAAAATAGATAATACAATAGAAATTCCCTCCCTTTTTTAAGCTTCAATCACTGTTATGCTTTATTTGGGCATCTTTCTTTACCTGCGAAAAAAAAACATTCCCTGCACAGACAACTATACAACACCTTGCCACATAATTTTAGATTATATTTTAAGATTTAATAGGTTACCTTTATAACAATAATTATTGTTTACTTTACTAGGGTTTCCTGCCTAATTTCCTATTACCTTGTTTTTTTAGATAAGGGAAAGCAAACTTATCTAGCATTGCTATACCTTTTAGTTTTCATGGTATAGTTCTCTCATCATATTCTTTTTCTCATTTGGTCGCTCCTATTCTAGCCAGACCATCAGCTAGTGCATTAGCCTCCTTATATATATGAAAAATATTTACATTTAAATCTTCAATGACATTTATTATTATCTCAATCTCCTCTTCAAACTTTCATAATGTTATTCTTTTAAAAACCAAATCTACTATCAACTTAGAGGCAACCTGAATTAGCAAATTTTTAAATCCAATGTCTTTACAGACATATAGCCCTTTCTTCAAAGCATTAATTTCCGAGTTAAGGGCTGAAGAAGCTCTACCAAATATAGTAAATGCTTTTATAATCATTAATTGAGAATCTCTTATTACTCATCCTCCTCCTGCAGCCCCTATATCCCTATTGAAACTTCCATCAGTAATGAGAGATAACTTGCCTTCAGGGGGCTTCTTCCATTTTATACTTCTTACTCTATATGTCTTAATTTTGTTAGTGGCAAGTGACCATGTGTCTCTTACTACTCTATCTTTATCTAGATTCTCAACTTTAATCGGTTTTGAACTAGATATATAACTTATTTCCCTTCTAATATCTTTTACTATTTCAACAGAATTCATTCCTATTCCCTCATATCTCTTTTGTTTCAGGCTTTCCATAGGCTCCAGAGAACAACATGTGGGAGATTTTGGGTTAGCCAGTTTCTAATAGGGCTTTGTGAATTTTATCTTTCCCATTTTTTAATTCTTTCTATCAGCCCTTCTTTTTTAGATCTAATCTGATTTATTTCTTCTAGCTCATTCCAGACTTTTGCTGCTATTTTCACATCAGAGAATAAATGATCAATAGATTCTACTGCATCAAAGCAGCAGTCACATCTAGAGGCCATTGTTATGCCTTTTCTTTGAATGTTATTTTCAAGTGGTAAGGCATTGAAAAGAGCTTTCCATGCAAATGAGCACATTTTTTGTGGAATATCTACCTTCCAAGTCCATTTAAAAATTGTTTGTGCTGGTTGTTTCCTTCTAACTAATTCTTTTACTGATTTTAGAGTAAAATTACCTTGACTTTCAGTGTCCATCCCTAGCCACTCTTCTTCATTATTGAGTGTGAATCTACTAATTCTATCTATTTTTCCATTGCTTTCCAAATCTTCAAGGCCCTATTCAAGCTCTTGACTTTCTCCCTTCATATTTAGCTTTCATATACTTTTCCCGCAGACTGTCACTTTCTTTTAGTCTCCAGTAGCCTTGATAGTCCCATGGTGTGGCTATGTCTTGAAAACTAGAAATGCCCAAGCCTGCTTCATCTTTTGGTTGACAAATATCCTCCATGTTCTTCCAATGAAGCTTTAGCCTCCCATCATTTTTCCCCCATAAAAAGATAGCCATCTCCATTTCCAATTTTATAAGAAATTTCTTTGGAGGGTGAATGACTGAAAAATATGTTCTAACGTACTTTGCATTACATGTGTAATTAACGTGATCGTCCCTCCAAATCCCAATAAATGTTCCTTCCAACCTGCTATTTTCTTTCTTATTTTATCTAGAAGAACTATTAAATACTTTTTTTAATCTACCCTCATATATCGGGCAGCCTAAGTACTCTAACGCCCCTTTATTTTGAATGAAACTTGTGATGCTTTTTATCTTGCTTGCAATTTTTTCTATAGTTTTTGTTGCTAAAAAAATTGACATTTCTTTTTATTAACCATTAGCCCCATTTTTGTCTCTAATTCTTGTAAAAGATAGATAAATAGATTGATTGATAGAAAGATAGCTATAAAGATAGACACATAGATAGATAGAAAGTTAGATAGATAGTTAAGACAGACAAAAAGATAGACAAATAAATAGATAGAATTATATATAGATAGATATATAATTAGATAGATAGATATATAGACATATATAAAGATAGATAGAATTATAATTACATAGACAAAGAAATAGATAGATAGATTTTTAGACAGATGCATAGATAGTTAGATAGATAGATAGACTGAAAGAGTGTCAGAAAATTTGACAGACAGATAGACAGACACACACACACACACACACACATATATATATATATATATATACATATAGATAGATAGATAGATAGATAAATAGATAGATATATAGATATAAAGATAAATAGATAGATACATAGACAAATAGATCGACAGACAGATAAATAGATAGATAGATAGACATATTTATAGATTGTTTGATAAACAATTAGATATACAGATAGATAGATATATACACATATAGATAGAAGGAAAGATAGATAGATTTTTTGATAGATACATAGATAGATAATTAGATAGATAGATAGTAAGCTAGGAAGATAGATAGTAAGCTAGGAAGATAGATAGATCGATAGATAGATAGTTAGATAGATTGATTGATTGATTGAAAGATAGATATAAAGATAGATAGACACATATGTAGATAGAAAGTTAGATAGATAGTTAAGATAGATATATAGCAAGACAAATAGATAGAAAAAATTATAGATAGATAGCAAGACAAATAGATAGAAAAAATTATAGATAGATAGATAGATAGATAGATATATAATTAGATAGATAGATATATAGACAGATATAATTATAATTAGAAAGGCAAAGAAATAGATAGATAGATAGATAATTATTAAATAGATGCATAAATAGTTAGATAGATAGACTGATATAGAGTCAGATAGATTGACATATATATATATATATATATATATATATATATATAGACATATAGATAGATAGATTAATAGACAGAGAGACAGATAGATAAATAGATAAATATATAGATAGAATAAATAGATAGATTGAAAGATAAAAAATATAGAAAGATAGATATATATATAGATAGCTACACATATAGATAGACAAATAAATAGACAGAAAGATGGACATAATGCTAGATAGAGATAAAATAAGATAAATATAGAAGAATATAAAAGATTGATAGACAAATAGATATAGAGATAGATAGTTAGAAAGATAGACAAAAAGTTAAAGAGATAATAGACGGATAGATTAATTGATAGATAGATAAATAGATAGATAAATAGATGAATAGTTAGAGAGTTAGATTGAGAGACAAATTAATAGATAACAAGATAGAAAGTTAAATAGCCAGACAAACAAATAAACTTAAAAACTAATAGTCAGACATACAGATAGACAAATAGAATGAAATATAAATAGTTAGATAGAAAAATAGAAAGAAAGAAAGATAAATAGATAGATAGGTATATAAATAGATAGATAGACATATAGATACAAAGATAAATATACATACATATAGATTGATAGATTGATAGAAAGATTGATAAACATTTGAAAGATAGATTGATAAAAAAATTGAAAGACAAATCGATAAAAAGATTAATAGATAGATACATAGAAAGATAGATATATTGACAGATAGATAAAAAGTTAAATCAATAGATTATTTGATAGATAGATTGATAGAAAGATAGATAGATAGATAGATACATATATATAGATAGAAATATAGATAGATAATTAGATAATTAGATAGACATATAGATAGATAGATTTATAAAAAATAGATAGACAAATAAATAGATAGATAGATAAAATTATAGAGACATAGATTGACATAAAGAAAGACATATAGATTGATAGATAATTAGATAGGTAGATACATCAATATAAGGTAGATAGACATATAGAGAGACAGATAAATAGATAGATAGATAGACCTTTTTTGTTTATCTGCCTATCTATTTATCCATATATCTATTTGTGTGTCTATCTATCTATCTGTTTATCTATTTATCTATCTATCGCTCTATATTTCAATCTATCTAGCTATCATTCTCTCTATTTAACTATCTATCTATCTATTGTCTATTTATCTATCTTTTTATCTATCTATCTGTCTATCTATCTATCAATCTGTCTATCTATCTATCAATCTGTCTATCTATCTAACTTTCTATCTTTCTATCTTAAAATCTATCAATCTACCTATCTGTCTATCTATTTTTCTATCTATCGATCCATCATCCATTTATCTATTTATTTGTATATCTATCTATCTAACTATATGTCTATCTTTCTATCTATCTATGTTTCTATTTATCTATTTATATATTAGTCTATCTATTTGTCTATCTATCTTTGATCAACTATCAATCTAAATGTCTATCTATTTGTCTATCTACATGTTTATCTATCTATCTATCTATATGTCTATAAATCTATATATGTATTTTTCTATCTATCATTTTATCTATATGTCTATCTATCTATCTATCTACCTGGCTATCTATTTCTCTATCAATCTATCTATCTATTTATTATTTATCTATCTATCTGTCTATTTATCTATCTATCTATCAGTCAGTCTGTCTATCTATCTATCTATTTATTTATCTATCTATCTATATTTCTATCTTTCTATTTATCTATCTATGGATCTTTGTGTCTATCTAATTGTATATTTATATGTCTAACTATCTACCTATCTATTTGTCTTTATATATGTCTATCTATCTATCTATCTATTAATCTATCTATATGTCTATTTATCTAATTATATGTCTATATATATGGCAATGAATCTTTAATTCTAAATGATTATCTATATATCTATTAATCATCTATCTATCTCTCTATCTACATGGCTATCAATATGTCTATCAATCTGTTTATTTATCTTTATGTCTATATATCTATATATTTATCTCTATATCTATGTCTATGTGTATATATATGTCTATATATCTATCTATCTATCTATGTGTCTATCTGTCTATCTTTCTTATTATCTATCAACCTGTCTAATAATTTGTCTATCTATATGACATTCTATGAGTCTATCTTTCTTTCTATCTATCTGTCTATCTATTGTAATATATATATTCTATCTTCTTGCCTATAATTATGTATTTCTATCTAGCTATCTATCTGTATATCTATCTATATATAATTGTCTATATATCTATTTATCTATCTATCTATCTATCTGTATATCTATTTGTGTATCTATCTATTAATCTATATGTCTATATATTTACCTATCTATCTATCATTTTACATGTCCTATCTATTTCTCTATTATCTATCTATTTAACTGTCTAACTATCTATTTATCTATATGTCATTTATCTTTCTATCTATTTATCTTTCTATCTATATAACTATCTTTCTATCTATTTCTCCAATATTCTATATATCTATCAATGTATCTATTTTCTATCTATCTATATAATTATTTATCAATCTATCAATCAATCAGTACATACAATCTATCTATCTAAATTTAACTATCTTTCTATTTATCTATCTATCAATCTATCTATCATCAATCTATCTATCTATTAATTTATTTTTGTCTATATATCTATTTGTATATATATCTTTTTGTCTATTATCTGACTATCGGTCTGGCGCCCTATCTATTTGTCTATATTTCTATCTATCTATCTATCTAATCTATCTTTCTATCTATCTATAAGTCTTTCTATCTATCTATCTATCTATCATCTTCTATCTATCTTTCTAATTATCTATCCTACTATCTATCTATGTGTGTGTGTCTATATTATACATGTGTATTATTTTTCTATCAATCAATATTTCAATTATCTATCTATCTATGATCCATCTATCTATTGATCCATCTATCTATATTTCTATCTTTCTATATATCTAACTATCTATCTATGATTTGGGATATCTGGCTATTACCTATTTTTTTATCTATCTATCATTTGTCTATCTATTTGTCCACTATCAATCAATCATATGTCTATATATATATATATATCTATATTAACTATATATCTATCAATATGTATATGTATCTATCTATTTGTCTATCAATCTGTCTATCTATATATTTATTTATCTATTATTCCATTTTCTAATTATCAATCTATCTATTTAGATAATATTATATATCTTTCTATCTTTTTATCTATCTCTATTTCTATCTTTTTGAATATCTCTAGTTTAACTACATATCAATCAATCTATCTATCTATCCATCTATTTGTCTATCTATCTATCTATCTATATTTCAAATAATCCGCCGATCTCTTTATTTATCTATCGTCTTTTTATATACCTATCTATCTATCATTTCTATCTATCTATTTTTCTATTTATCTATTTATATATCTATCAATATCTTAATAAATCTATCTATCTATCATTCTATAAATGTATCTATTTAGCTATCTTTCTATCAATCTGTCAGTCTATCTATCTATCTTTATTTATCTATATGTCTATCTATCTATCTTTCTATATATGTATCTGTTATATCTATTTGTCCTTATATCACTCAATCTAACTATCTATTTTTCTATATATTTATATACTATCAAATCTTACCATCTTTCTATTTGTTTTTTTGTCTATTGTCTATTTGTCAATCTGTCTATCTATCAATTTGTCTATCTATATATTTGCAATTTTTGCTTCTATCTATTTGTCTTTTTGTTTATATGTTTATATCTATATATGTCTATTTATCTATCTATTCTCTATCTATGTTTTTAAATATTTCTATAAATTTGTATAAATGTGTTAATTTCTATATTCTATCTGGGTATGTTTTTTGAACTCTCTATTTTCTATCTTATTTATGTTTATCTTTTATGTTTCTATCTATCTAAATACCCATCTATATATTTATATATCTCTATATCTCTATATCTATATATCTATATATATCTATCTATCATTATATATGTATATCTATTTACTGTCTATCTGTCTATTTATTTATCCGTCTATTTATTGTAAACTATCTGTCTATCTATTTGTATATCTATTTTCTATCTAATTATCTATCAATCTAACTATCTAT
>JAREIK010001257.1:71903-161933 GCA_029783825.1 Sapria himalayana | reverse complement strand
CTAAATTGTGAGGGATTAGTTAGGGAATAGCAAAATATTTATGATTTTTCAATGAAATAAAAATTTGCAACATATTAGTGATGAAATATTTTCATAAATTTCGCTCAAGAAAAGTAAGGATTTTAGCTAAAAATTTAGCAACAAAATTTTTCTAGCTAATAAAATATGGGATATAGCAACGGATTTAGCGATGGAATTTCCCTAGCTTATAAAATATAGAATATAGTGATGAATTTAGAGATGGATTTCCCTAGCTAAAATAACATCGAATATTACAATATTTTTAGCGATGGAATTTCCCAAGTTAATAAATCCCAATTCTAGCGGCGGATTTTAGCGACAGAATTTCGTAGCTAATAAATCTAGAATATAGCAATGGATTTGGCGATGGATATTCACTACCTATTACATCCAGATTTTAGCCGACTGATTTTAGCGACAGAATTTCCCAAACTAATTACATCCGGAATATAGCGATGGATTTAGCGATGAAATTTTACTAGTTAATTATAATGGATTATCACGATGGTTTTAGTGATGAAATTTTCCTAGATAAATACATCTGTAACATAGCGATGGATTTAGCGACGGAATTTCTCTAGTCAATCTTTAATTATTTAATTTTTTTTTTAATTTATTATTAGTTTTAATATTTTATTTTAATTTTGTTTATTTAATATATGTTACTGGTCTATAGATGAGCGATCTTTAAAAGATACATTCTTCTTGTAAAATTAAAAAAATGGATATTATAAATAAATAATTTAAAATATATAAAAATAAAAAAAATTATATTAATAAGGACTAAAATATCTATTTTTATGATGTATAAATTTATAAAAAATTTATACAAAATATTTTTCTAAAATTGTTATTTAAGAAACTTATAATGTTGTATTAAAGTAACATTAAATAAATAATTCTATAATTATCATAAATTTTATGATATTTTAAAAATTAAATTAACATACTATAAAATTTCTTTTAATATAAATGTAAAATAATTCATTGTATGAGTATATGAAAAATATTTTCAAAAATATCTAAATTGATGAATAAACTAGTAAATATTAATATTATTATAATTATAAAAAAAATTTATGATTATAAAAAACTTTTAAAAAAATAATTAATACAAAATTTAAAAATCATGAAATATAATAAAAATTAAACTTTTTTTTTCATTAAATTTATAAGAAAATAAATTACAATTTAAAAATAAAAACATAGATGTTTTTCCCAACTAAAATGTATAAGAATAAAACAATTTAGTAATATTTTTACTATTAGCTTTTAACATTCAATTATTATTAAAATAATAAAAATAACTTTTTTTTAATTTTCTTCTCACTTTAAGTAATTTTTTGAATTTTAAAAAGTATTAATGATATCAAATAATATTAAATTTTATGCCTTTAAAATTATTTCATATTATCTTCATAAAAATTAATATGAATTGTTAAAAATTTATAACCATATAATATATATATTTATATATTTTGTAACATTAAGAGTATTTTATAACTCTTGGGAGAGTGGTTAGAAGACAAATCAAATTTTCATGTATATCTTATTATATGATGTTTGTAAATTTTGTAGCTTTTTGATATTTTTTTTATAAGGCTAAACATATAATTTTTTAAATTGTTTATATATTTATTGTTTAATTAATTTTATAATAAAAAATTGAAAGGTGTTTGTTTTTAATGTGTATCTTGCTACACGCATATGAATTTTGTTGAATAAATTTTGATAATAAATAAAAAAAATTAGTCTTTTTGTATTATATATATATATATTGTTTATTTAATGTTTTTATAATTACAAATTTAAATATTTGGTAATATATATAATCACTTGTTGTCGAGATGGGAGTGACAACTCTAACTAGTGAAGCACCTAAGTCCTCCGTAGTCTACCTCTATCTCTCGACAATGACGCATCAAAGCCTAATCGAAGAGTAATATAAGCAAGATTTCTTATTGATTTGAGGTACATTTACTACCCTAATTCATAATTGATTATCTTAATGCAAGAGTATGCGTTTTGATTCTGTTATTTTTTTATTCCGAAATTCTTCTTCACTAATCAACATGGTATGCTTGGATTGATTATATAAACTTTTTCGTATACATACTTCATGCATTTGTTATATAATGCATTCTCATTGTGTGGATGTTGATGGTGAATAATAGGTATGCCGACTTGATATCTACATCAATGTACATAACTATATATAAACATTATGCATAAACAGTATACATAAACATAAGTGTATTTTATATAAGTGAATTAAACATCACTATACATCAATATGCATGTGTGATATAATTCGAATTTTTTATATAAGCATATTTTACTATATCTATATCTATAAAAATAGTATACATAAACATAACTATATATAAATATAACAACGTATATTTAATATACATACATACATACATACATACATATATATATGTATGTGTACACACACACTCACACACACACACATATAGATATATAACTATATATAAATGTATTTAACAATATGTATATCAGCATATTACAATATATAAATGTATTTATTTACATTAATATAACTATATGTAAACAGTATACATAAATAGTATAAGGTATGCCGACTTGATATTTACGTCAATATACATAACTATATATAAATAATATACATAAACATAAGTGTATTTTATATACGTGTATTTAAACATAACTATACATCAATATGCATGTGTGTTATAATTCAAATTTCTTTTATAAGTGTATTTACTATATCTATAACTATAAAAATAGTATACATAAACATATCTAAATATAAATATAACAACATAATATATATATATATATATATATATGTGTGTGTGTGTGTGTGTGTGTGTGTGTGTGTGTGTGTATGTGTATACCTAATATAAATGTATTTAACAATATGTATATCAACATATTACTATATATGATTGTATTTATTTACATCAATACCTATACATAGCCATATGTCTACATATATATAATTACATGAAAAGCTATATATAACTACATCTACAATAAGTATAACTAGATGTTTCATAAACATAATATCCATTCATATCATTCATCTCATTCATACATGTTTTTTTGTATATTGTATAAATCTTTATTATTTTCCCATATATTTTAAAAACATAAATTTAATTTTTTCAACCTTATATGTATTTTTATTGTATTTTTAAATGGTTGTATAAATCATTATGATTTAATATGTTTAAGGTTTGTATTTTTGTTTCACTTAATATCATTTAACTAAATTGATTTCTAATAAAATATTCATTTGTTAAAATTCAAGTTTATAAATTTCAAAACAAATAACAATATGTTTGTGTAATAAATATTATAAAAAAATTTTAAAATATATATGTGATGTAGTTTCAATTTACAAAGATAAAAATATAAAATTAAAATTTAATTACAAAATAAAAATTGCACCTCATAATATGCAATATGTTATATTTATTATAAATAAACAATGTTTGAAATGTATCTATTAATTACAAAAAAACATTTGTAATGTATTAAATTTGAAAAAAAAATTGAAAAATAATTATTTAAAAAAACAAATTCATATATTTATATGGTCATTTATATATTTTGAATAAAACAAAAATAATAATTACTTTTAAAAAAATTTACTCATATAGTTATATGGTAATCTAATTTTTTTGAACATAATTAAAGAAATAATTGATTTTTTACAAAATATTAAAGGCATGTATTTATATGCACTACATTATATTTGTTTGAATTTTAAAGTTTCTAAAAATTTATTAATAACAATAAATACTAGGTAGAAATTTATCATATACATTAATATTTTAATAAAAAAATTATATAAATAATCAAAATAATATTTATATATTTATGAACTATATTTTCATTTTTAACATGATTGTAAAAACAAAATAATTTACAAATATGCCAACTTCATTTATTTATATGAGTATAATGAAAGTTATTTTAATATAAATTTTAAAAAAACAACTATTTGAATAAAATAGAAGCTCATATTTTAATTCATAATTTCATGTTACGCATTAATATGCTTCACACACACACACACACACACAAATATTTATTTTAAATATAAAGAATTTACAATAGTTTATAAATTGTGTACAATATATAATATTTTATTTTAATTAAATTTTAAAAATGAAAAAATTTTAAATACACTTACACACACACACCCACACGCACGCACACACACACACACACACACACACACACACACACACACACACATATATATATATATATATATATAATAGTTTCATGTGTAACTTTTAAAAAACATTGCATATATATGTATATGTGTGTGTTTGTGTGGGTGTACAATAGTATATGTATGCATACAAGTATATACACACTACTTTGAAAATGTAGATATATGTGTGAATATATACAAAAGTACAAAAATGTGTATTGCTGATATATAATGTATAGTAATGTAAATGGATGTATAAATGTGTGTGTGTGTAGAATAGTGTATATGAACATATATATTTATGCATATATATGTAAATATCAACATTAATTTTGAGAAAAAAAATACTCGAGTACATAAATATTAACATGTTCCACAAATTCATGAGAGCAAGGACAAAAAGTGACATTATTGCAAGATACTATTAATCTCCCAACTATAACACTTTGCCTCAAAATTTGATCTGAGTACTACTTGCAATGATGAGGTTTAATCAATACTGCATATCATGGAGTTACATTTTCATTCAATACTATAATTTGTTAAAATAAAAAAATCTATCTAATATCTTCTTCAATAACCCTTCTATCTTCTTTTTCTAGTCTTGATAAGCTATTTTCAATTTTGATTATACATTCCTTATCTAATATCTCTACTTCAAACTATTGTAATAGTAAAATCTATCAAATTAACTTTAGGCCTGACATCTTTCTTTTCTATGAGATATTTGATTATAGAATATTTAGTATATACTATGACTTTGGTTCCCACTAAATATGATATTAATTTACCAAAAGAAAAGATTGTTGATACAAGTTCTTTCTCTATAGTGGTGCAATTCAATTGGGCATTTGAGTGTGTGTTGTTATAATAGTATATGATACTATTTATAGTTATTTGTATAACTATATAAAACTCTTCATAATTTATATTTAACTATATTATAACTATGTAAACTATTTTTATAACTATATTAATATCTATATATAACTATTTTTTTAATTATATTATATTTTATAACTATATGAGTAATTCTATATAATTATATTTTTAACAAAATATATCATATGCATAATAATATATAACTATATATAATTGTACTTTACTAAATGTATAACTATAAAAATGTTATGTATAACTATATCTTTAACTACATACATATTTATAACAATATGTGTATAACTATATATAAATATTTGTATAACTATCTAAAACTCTATATAATTAAATATACCTATATTTGTATCTATGTATACAAATATGTATTCATATAATTAAATCTATATATTTATTTATAACTTTGTATATATTTATGTATAACTACTCATAACTACTTGTATGAATATATCTATATATTATTATATGTTTAACATATAAAGGTTGACCTTCTCTAGTGACCATCTCTTGAGGTTTATTTATTCTGTTTCTTTCTCTCATCAGATCTCTTTACTGGCATATGATAAAGGGATTGAAATTTTGTAGAAGAAATGGGGTTGACGTTCACAAAGCTATTCAGCATGCTGATTGTCAACAAGAAGATGAGGATTTTGATGCTAGGTCTTGATATTTGCGATAAGACAACCATTCTGTTTAAGTTGAAGCTTGATTAAATTTTCACCACAATTTCTACTATTGTCTTCAATGTAGAGACTATTGAATACAAAATTATCAATTTCACTATGTGGGATGTTGGGGGTCAAGACAAGATTCACCCTTTCTGGAGGGATTACTTCCAAAATAACCAAGGTCTCATATTTATGGTGGAGAGCAATGACAGAGATGAGTTGCATAGGATGCTAAATGAGGAAAAGCTTCGTGATGTAGTTTTGCTGGTGTTTTCCAATAAGCAAGTTCATCCCAATGCGATGAAAGCAGTTGAAATTACTGACAAATTAGGACTTCACTCTCTTCACCAATGCCATTGGCACATTAAGAGCACCTGTGTTACCTCTGGCGAGGGCCTCTACGAGGGTCTTGATTAGCTTTCCAATTACATTGCTAGCAAGTCATAATAGCAGGATGAGACAAACTTTGTTGACATATCTGGATGTAGATCTAATTTTTGCCTATTTTGCTTTAGTTTTCTTCTGTTATGTGGATGACATCATCTATTTCTAGGAGATTCAAATTGTATTTATATTTATATATTGCATGCCTGAAATATAAGACTGCATTTACTTTGTTCTGATCTGTTGTAAGCCAAACTTGTTTATTATCTATCTTGTTTTTTTGCCTTTGGATCCCAAAGGTATAAGAACATATAACTAGAAATAATTGTCTTTGACTAAATATATAACTATAAAATATTATACATAACTATATTTAAAAATATAATTAACAACATATATTTAATATACATTTTTATATATTAGTATATAAAAATGTATTGTACCATATATATCTATATGTATACATATATAAAATTATAAAAATATATATACATACCTACATGTATAAATATAAGTATAACTATATGTGTAACTATATGTACAACCACTTGTAATTATATTTATAATTACATGTATAATAACATACAACATTATGGTTAACTATATGTGTATAATTATATATAAATATTTTTATAACTATATATAAATATTTGTATCACTATATGACACTCTATATAATCAAATATAACTATATTTGTAACTATGTATAGATATATGTAAATAAATAAATATTTATTTATTTATTTATTTATAACTTTATATATTTATGTATAACTATTTGTTAAAATATATCTATATATAACTATATGTTTAACTTTATAAAAATATTTATAGCTATATATACTATATTTATTATAACATATACCTATAAATAATTGTATCTTATTATATGTATAACTATAAATGCTTTATACATAACTATATTTAAATCTATAATTTACAACTTATATTTAATATACATTTGTATATATTAGTATATATAAATGTATTTTACTATATCTAAACCTATACATAACTATATGTATAACTATATAAAACTATATGAATAAATATATATACCTACATGAATAAATATAAAATAAGTTTAACTATATGTGTAATATATGTATAACCAATTGTAACTATATTTATAAATACATGTATAACAACATACAACATTATGTTTAATTATGTATATAACTATATATAAATATTTGTAAAACTAAATAAAACATTATATAATTAAATATAACTATATTTTTAACTATATATATATATATATATGTATGTATGTATACATAAATGTAAATCTTTTTATTTGTTTATAACTTTGTATATATTTTTGTATAACGAAATATAACTACTCATATGAATATATATGAATAAATGTATAATAACATATAACTATATATATGACTAAATGTTTAATAACATATAACTATGTATACATATAATATATATTTTTGTATAATTAAATAAAAAATTCAGTCATATATATATATATATATGACTAAATGTTTAATGATATATAATTATTTATAATTATATATATTATATGTATAATAACATATAACTATACATAATTCTATCTTACTATATGTATACTATAAAAACTGTATACATAACTATATTTAAATATATAATTAATAAAATATATTTAATATACATTTTTATATATTAGTATAAAAAATGCATTTTTGTATATCCATAACTATACTTAACTATATGTATAAATATATGAAATTATATGATACAATATATATACATACATCTATAAATATAAGTTTAACTATACGTGTAGCTATATGTATAACCACATGTAACTATATTTATAATTATTTGTATAAAAACATACAACATAATGTTTAACTATATGTGTATAACTATAAATAAATATTAGTATAACTATAAAAAACTCTATATAAATAAATATAACTTTATTTTTAATTATGTATACATATATATATACATATATGTAAATCTACATAATTATTTATAACTTTGTATACATTTATGTATATCTACTTATAATTACTTGTATGCATATATCTATATATAACTATATGTTTAACTATATGAAACTATTGATAACTAAATTTACTATATGTATACTAACATATAATTATATATGGGATAATATTAATTTTTTGCACTAACTTGAAATTAAATGACAAAAAATAGAATATCAACAATATGTAAGCACATTGCATGAGAGTGTCTGTTGGTAAGTATCATATATGGTATAATACAAATAAGGGTCATACTATTAACTAATCCCATTTCTAGGGCATCAGGCTCATATATGAACTTATGTATAACAAAATATGTAATATTTGATAGGTTTTTACTGAAAAAATTTTTTTGTTTCTTTTATGTAATTCTTCATTCTAACACTGCATTCTCCATGTGTCTCTCTCTCTCTCTCTAATTCTTTATATGTCACTCTCTTCTCTTTTTCTTTTTGTGTCACACACACTCTCTCTTGTTATTTTGATTCTCACTCTCCTTTCTTGCTTGTTCTCTCTCTCTCTCTCCCCCCTCTCTCCCTCTCTCTCCTTTTCTCTCCCCCTCTCTTCCTCTCTCTCCCTTTTGCCATTTCTCTTTCCCCCTCTCTCCCCCATTCTCTCTCTCTACCTCTCCCCTTTCTCTCCCTTTCTCTCTCTCTCTCTCTCCACGTCTCTCCATTTCTCTGCCCCTCTCTCTCCCACCTTCTCTTTCTCTCTCTTTTTCCCTCTCCCCCTTCAAACTTAAAATGGCAATCTTTTTTGCTTTACTTTCTTGTGCATTATCATATTTTGCTCCCTTTATCTAGTATTACCATGATATTTATTAATCTTTATCATGCTAAAAATTGTTTTATATATTCATGTAGATTCTACTAACGCATTGCCTCGATATTCATGATATTTAATTTTTAAATATTCATTTGTAACTAAATTTATTTAATTATTAGTATATTTTGAAGTGATAGAATGTTTAAATAAAAATAATGATTAATCATTATTTTTTTTGTAAATAAAATAGGGAAAATGAGTTCAAATCGTCAATGGATGTACAGATGGTTTATGAATGGAATTTTGAATACATATTTTTTGAGTGGGCTTGAAACTTTCATCAAATTTGCATGTAGTCAATCGAGATGGATGGATGGATAAAAAATTAAGTATCCATGTAATCATTGCAAGCGTAAGAATATCCCTTTCTGTGATACAAATAATATAAGATACAATTTGGAAAAATATGGCTTTGTATCAAATTAATTTGTTTGGATTTATCATGGGAAAAGTACAATGGCTCTGAACATTGACCAAAATGAGGATATTGAATCATTTGCTTCTTGTAAAGATTCATCAAACACATACCATAGAATGATCATGGAAGCTACTGATGCTAAATTCAATATGGATTAAATGGATGAACACCTAATTCTGAATCTCAAAATTTTTATGAAATGCTTAAAGCAGATAAAAAGTTGTGACCTTGTTGTAAAACACATTGCAATTATCACTTGTGGCTCAACTAATGAGCATTAAGTCTGAAAATCAAATGTCTAAGAAATTATTTGACCAGGTGACAAAACTGATGAAGAAGATTATTCCAGATAATAATTTGATCACTAACAACATTTACAATATTATAAAGTTACTACAAGTAATGGGTCTACCAGTGAAAAAAATTGATTGTTGATTCAATGGATATATGTTATATTGGGATGGTGATAGTGATTTAATTAGCTATAAGTTTTGTGATCATCCTTTATTAAAGAAGGCACCTTGTGCTGTAGATACACGACAAAAATTAAAAGTTGCATTAAAAAGATTTATTATTTTCCATTAATTCCTCGATTATAGAGACTATATGCATCAAATTCTATAGAACATGATATGAGGTGACTTCTGAGCATGAGATTGAAGAATGGGTAATGCGTCATCCATTAAATTCATTTTCTTGGAAGCATTTTAATTATATACATCAAGATTTTGCAGCTGAAAGTCGAAATGTGAGATTGGGTCTCTACACAGATGGATTTCTACAATCTGGGCAATCTCGACAATAGTATTCAACATGGAAAGTGATAGTGACACCTTATAACTTGCCTCCGTGGTTGTGTATGAAGGAGAAATATATGTTTTTGTCAATAGTAGTTCTAGGGACAAAAAATTCAAAAGACATGTTGGATGTTTTCTTATAGCCTCTTATTGCAATGTTTAATCATTTGTGAGATGTTGGTGTGAATACATATGATATCTCAAAGAAGCAAAATTTTATTATGCGGGTTTCCCTCATGTGGATGATAAGTTACTTTCCCGCATATTCAATATTGTCTAGATGGAGTACTATAGGATGATTTACATGCCTGTATTGCATGACGAATTATGATGCATTTACTCTCAAATTTAGTGGTAAACAGTAATGGTTTGATAACTATCGAAAGTTTCTACCTAAAATCATCCATTTCAAAGAAATAGAACATCATTTCATAAAAGTAAAATTGTGATGATAGTTGCACTAGCAGTTCATTTAAGAGATGATATTCTGACAGAGATTCAGAGTTTGGGTTTGAAGAATGTAACTGAAAAGGATACTATTGGGAGTAATGGACCATTAGGCAAAATATTTGGCTGGAGGAAACATTGTATATTTTTGGACTTACCCTATTGGAAGCCTAGTTTAATTCATCATAACATAGATGTAATGCATATTGCAAAAAAATATCTTTGACAATGTTTTAAACATTATCCTTAATGTATACGAAAAAACAAAAGTCACTTTAAAATCAAGATAAGAGCTAAATGATTACTTGTTGGTGTCCTTAATTGAAACTGAAAGCGACAACAAGTATATTCCCTAAAGCTTTCTATACACTTGATAAGAAGGCAAGACAGATATTATGTGAATGGGTTAAAAATTTGAAATTTCTTGATGGATATGTGTTAAATATGAGTAGATGTGTGTATATGAAGAATCTTAAGTTATTTGGAATGAAAAGTCATGCCTGTCATGTATTTATGGAGAGATTAATACTAATTGCAATACATGAATTACTTTCTCCAAAGTGTTTGGAAGGTCTTTATAGAACTTAGTTTATTTTTCAAACAGCTAACTCCGGCCACAATCAAAATAGATGACATGGTGAGGCTCGAGAATGACATTCCACTTATTATTTGTAAGCTTGAACGGATATTCCCACTGAGTTTTTTTGACTAAATAAAGCATTTTCCGGTCCAATTGGCATATGAAGCAGGGATAGCATGGCCAATGCAATATAGGTGGATGTATCCTTTTGAGAGGTAAACACATATAATTTGTTGTGTTTTATTATTTCATACATAAAGTAATATTATAATTTAATATAATTGAAACCTAACATTTGTGGTTGTAGTTATCTTCGTAAGTTGGAATTGAATGTTAGAAACAAGGTAAAAGTTGAAGGTTCAATTTGCAATGCATATTTAGTAGAAGAAGCCTCATCATTTTGTTCTTATTATTTTGAGGATAATGTCAATACAAAGAATAGAAATGTGCCTTGGAATGATGAAGGTCATGTGATGGTAGAAGATGATTTTATGGACAAACTATCTATCTTTAAGCACTCTGGAAGAGTATTTGGAAGAGTAATGAAGAGATGTATGATAAATGAAGAGTACAAAGTAACCCGGAGCTATGTTTTACTTATTTCTGAGTAGGATGCACCATATATTGAGTATGTATACCCAAAATAGTTGCATGTTTAATCATAGTTTAATTTTATGTTTAATAGGAATTATTAAAAATCGATATACATTTTCTCTCTCTTTTTATATTAATGCAGTATTTATGTCGAGCAGTTAAAATATAGGCAACAAGCAATTTCCAGTAATGATGTCGATTATATGCCAGAAACTAAATTTGCAAATTGGTTCAAAAATTATGTGAGAATTATTAATTTTAAATTTCTAAATTATTTAATTAAATAGTATCTTTTATTTGTTAATATCATTTTATTAATTTATGTCATAGGCATTTGATACTTCAAATGGAGATTCAAATATTTTCATTCAGAATCTAGGTAAATGGCTGTTTAGATATGTGACAACCTATCTTGGGTATCTTGTTAATGGATATAATTTTCACATAGATGGGCATAGTTCTTCTAAAATAACAATAAATATAGGTGAATGCATTAATGACTCAGGTTATAGTGTAGATAAGATTGATTATTATGGTCAACTCAAAAAAGTTTTTGAGTTGGAGTATCCTGTACTTGAAAATAATAAGATTGTATTATTTAAGTGCGAGTGGTTTGATCCTACACAAAATGTGGGCACAAAGATTCTTTCGAATAATATGCTAGTGGATGTTAACCATAAATGTAGATATAATCATTATGAGCTATTTATTATAGCAGTTCAAGCCTCTCAAGTATATTATTGTTCATATCCAAGTTTATCCTATGATCAGAGTGATTGGTGGGTGATTTGAAAAATCAAAGCTCGATCAAATTTTGAAGAACCAACATATCAACAAATAAGTACAGACTTAGATATTGCACTGACATTCCAGAAAGATGACATAAATAATATTGAGCCTATGCATGTAGATTAAGATCTATAAAATTTATGTGACTCAAATGGTTGCCTAATAGTAATTGAAGATGATAAATTTCTATCTAAAGATGAGTTCGAACTTCTATCAGAATCAGATGAAATATCAGAAGATCCAATGGAGGATGATAGTGATGCCGGTAATTAAACAGTTATAATTTTATTATAATATTAAACTAGCAAAGAGTTTCTATATTTTGTTGAAATCTATCAGTGTGTTTTATTATACAATGCATGCTTGTTCACCATATCCAGACTTCAACATCAAAATCACCATCACCATCATTGAGACCTCTACTATCACTTTTATTAGATATAAACCCACCACCCATTATGCTTCCTGCACACACTTTTGATCCATCTCTATCTTCTACACCACATTTTACACTGATAGTTCCCCCATTTACAAAACCAATGATATCATCAAATACTATGCCTTCCTCTGTAGCCAGTGCAAAGTTAGTAATTGAGATTGTGGTTGGGAGGTAAAAGAAATATGTAAAAATGACTTGAAAAAAAAATTTTAATGTTACTGGCATGGGTTTTTTTATATTCTTATGATTTATTTATTTTAAATGTTATTTATTTATTTGTATAGTTTTATTCCATCTCACAAGTGTTTGACAATAATTACAAAGTTTTTCAAGAAAATGACTGATTCTAAAGCATTCTTCTAAAAGAAAGTTTTTGAATTGAGAAAAATGTTTTATTTTAAAGACTTTCAGGTAAAAATAACAAAACAAAAGCATTGAAAAATAAGTATCTAATTACTTAACTATTATGTTGGTTATTATTTAAGCATTAAATAATTTTATTCTTATTATTAATATAATTTCTTTTGTGATTTTTCTATAAATAGAATCAATGCACATGGACACCCAAATTTGACGGAAAGATAAAGTCAGTATGGGAGATCAAAGCTGCTCAATGGTATTCTAATTTTTTTTATAAATTGAAGAATATGAAAGAAAGGCTTGATTTTATATCCGAGGATGATTGGCCCGAGTGGCTTAAGTATTGGGAGGAGCCAGATGTGAAGAAAAAATTAGATATTTCTAGTAAAAATCAATAATGTGAGGTAGCTGGACAAGATACAGGAATCTCTCGACACACAGGAGGGTCAAAGTCTAGCATTGAGCACACTCGAGATTTGTTACAATTTTAAAATTTTAAACATTTATATATTTATAGGTTTCCCTAATATTCCAATAATCAAATCTCTGCATGGTTTTTTTAATTTTGTTAAATTTTGTGAACATTTGTTTTTTTATGACTTAAAAATATATATTCTAGGATGGTGAATTGGGTCGAGATCCCAATTTTTCTGAGATTTTCAGAAAGATGCATGCGAAGAAAGTGAATGGTCAGTTTGTTGACAACAAGTCTTAGATGATTGATCTAAGAATTTTTCATATTAATAATATTTTATAATACTACAAAACATTTTGAAAATTGTTTGGGATGCAAAATATTTGTTTTATTTAATGTATATCTAGAATAGTATTTTTCTTTATTTTATCCTAGGAACTAATGGAGGAACGTGTGACAGCTGCTCATCAACAAGTTTAGGGTTTTATGGATCTTCAACCAATTGAGTATGATCCTATTTATTTGGAAACCATAAGAGGTCGTAAGAAGCAGCAAGTGTATGGCATCGACTCAAAGGGAGTGGCTTTTTGTTGTAGCAGTTGTGCTTTTAATTCATCTATCTCATCAAGGTGGATGAGGTGGTCTAACAACAAGCAATGGAAACAAATGAACATATTGTAGTTATGGAGATCAAAATAAAAAAGAAGGATGAGCAGATATCTCATTTGAACGAATAAATATATGAAATTAAAGAACATAAGGATGAACTATACTAATTTGCAAGAAGAAATGTAGGAAATGAAACAATAGAAGGAGGAGCAGATTACTTATTTGATGGAAGAAATGCAAGAAATTAAAAAAATAAATGATGAGATGAAAGAAATAGAGAATGTAATGCAATAGCAAATGTCCTATATGAAGTCACAGTTAGCAGCATTGAAGCAACAGATAACCTTCCGACATCCAGCTGTGAAACCTCATAGGAAAGGCTAGCACAAAATTCCCTACTAATTATGAGGATGATTTCGTATGAGAATTATTTCTGAATAGTTGTTGATTTTTGTCTATGTAGCAAAACATGATTAGATTTTTTTTGCAGGTTTCATTTTTTTATTCTAGTTGTGTTCTTTGCTTTGCCGAGTAACCTAATAAAGATTCAAAGCATTTAGACATTGTGACGGTCCTTCCAATGCATGAGTCTCATATTTACTAATTTCAGCTTTATCAAAAGGAGGCAAAGCTTCTATTATATTCATTATTCCTAAAATATGTTATTTTTGCACTCTCTTTCTCTATAAATATCATTGTTGGACATCTTTTAGATTTTTGTTGAAATTGTATGACTATCAAGTTTAATTTGTGTTTATTCATGTCTAAAATAATTATTTTTATATATCTGTGAATATGTTTGTGTATCCCCAAATTTTTTGGGTAGAGTTTTAGCCTATTATACGTATGTAAAAGTCTTGGCTAGTCCTCCATGGTGCTGGGAACAACACCTTTGCTTCAGAAGCTGTGAGATGAACCAAAAAATTAATTACATGCAAAAATAGGTTTGTTCTTGACACTCTTATTTTGTACAGATATGCATCGTCCCATTTCTGATCTACAACTACTTGTTATCAGTTATTGGTTTATGAATATAGTATGTTATGCTCCAAGTGCAGGTGTAACAATGTTCTCTATCTACGTGGTGTACCAGAGGAAAAAAAACTAGAATTGCTGATCATGCCTGAAAGACCTTTATGCGTGATTTTTAAGTCCTATATTATTTTCTTCTGTTATTTTGATGGTATGTGTATTTGCATGAAAGTACAAGTGTGTGAGATCTAAGGCTATGTGATTATATATACGTACATATAATACTACAGTATGTAAGTACATATATACTCGGTATAAATGTACATATATACTAGTATATATCTACGTATATACTAAGTATATAAGTATGTATATACCGAGTATATATGTTCATATATACTGAGTATATTTGTAGGTATATACTCAGTAAATATGTTTGTATATACTGAGTATATTTTTATGTATATACTTAGTTTATACATGCATATATACAGTAATATATTCGTATGTATATACTCGGTATATATGAACTTTTATACTTTAGTATATATGTATGTATATAATTGGTATATACATATGTTTATACTGTAGTATATACGTACATATATACCATGTGTATACATAAGTGGGTGTATATATTTATTTTTAGACATGTATATATTATCATATGTATACACCCATTTACACACAGACACACTTTTGAATATATAATTGCTCGGGCTGGTCTGGTCATCATCATGCATTGCTTACTAATGTAGGTAATAAAAGCCATGGATATTAGACTTTTTCTAAAGCTGTGAATTGAAGATATTTCTAGTCCAAGCTAGCCAGGTAGATAGAGGTTGGTCTTAAAAATCTTAGTAATTGTATTGATATGAAATTATCACATGGTACAAAACGAACATATGAGTAAATAAGTTTTTTTGCTCTAGGTTCTACACTGATTGGTTCTAATATAACTAGGTCTTAGAATGATTATGATGCTTATGTAGTGTAATGTAATATTGGACCAGGAGGAATATCAGGTCCTATTTTGGGAGAAGTATCTCGCTGCCTCGTCAAAAACTCGCTCAATCTCAAGTTCATCAGTCGAACATATTCACTTGCCCTACACTTATTATCAGCAGCGACAGCGGTAGCAGTGGCAGTAGTAGTGGCAGTAGTAGCGGCAACACCAATAGCACCGACGGCAATGACGACTACTGCAGCAGCGACATCACCGACAGTTTTGGCAGTCACGACAGCGATGGTGGCGAAAGTAGCAGCAGTGGCGGTATCAGCGATAGTAGTGGCGGCCGTAGTAGTGGCGGCCGTAGTAGTGGCAACAGCAGTAATTGCAACAAATTCGGTATATACATACTTATATACTCTATTTATGCATACTTATAATACTATAGTATTTTATGGACTATATACTGAGTATATATGTACTCAGTATATATGTACACATAATACTTTAGTTTATATATACAAATACAACAATAATATATGTATGAGTGAAATGCTAGTATATATGTAAAAATATACTATAGTATTATATATTTATCAAAACATGCCTTTTATTTATTTATTTTGATTTAATTGAGTGGTTTAAATTTTTACAGATATGGTACCTCATTGTTCCCCAGCCGAAGCTTGTATAAGTGAAGGGATTTTTCACTAGACATGACACACCGTGACTCAGATAGCTTTGTCGTGGCAAAAAGTTGGTGATCAAAGGAGGAGAGGCAGAGAATGCAACATCAATGTATGAATAGATTATACTTTATGCACTGTCGGTAGATACATTGGTGAATATGATGTAATAAAATTTTGTTATTTTTTTTAATAATGTAAAATATAGTAGTAAAATAAGTTATTCAATGATTTTTTTTTTTGATAATTATAATTTATATTTTATAGTTTCTATTTTTATTCAATTCAATATATAAATATTAAATTATTTAATAAAATTTTTGTTGAAGCTGTATGACTATCAACTTTAATTTGTGTTTGTTCATGTATATAATAACTATTTTTATATATCTGTGAATATGTTTGTGTGTCCTTGAATTTTTGGGGTAGAGTTTTAGCCTATTATAGGTATGTAAAAGCCTTGGCTAGTTCTCCATGGTGCTGGGAACACTACCTTAACTTCTAAAGCTGTGAGATGAACCAAACAAATTAATTCCACGCAAACCTAGGTTTGTTCTTGACACTCTTATTTTGTGCAGATATGCATCATCGTAGTTCATATATGTGACTGCTTATTATTAGTTATTGGTTTGTAAATGTATTATATTATGCTCCGTATGCATTTGTAACAATGTTTTCTATCTGCGTGGAGTACCAGATAAAAAATAACTAGAAATGCAGACCATGCTTGAGAGACCTATATGCGTGCTTTTTAAGTCCAATATGATTTTTTTATGTAGTCTTTGATGGTATGTGTATTTGCATGAAAGTACAAGTGTGTGTGTCATCTAAGGCTATGTGAGTATATATATGTAAATATAATACCATATTATGTACGTACATATATAATTGGTATAAATGTATGTATATACTGAGTATATATCTACATATATACTGAGTATATAAGTACATATATACTGAGTATATATGTTCATATATACTGAGTATATTTGTACGCATATACTTAGTATATATGTTAGTATATACTGAGTATATTTGTACATATATACTAAGTATATACATACATATATACTATAGTATATACTTAGTATTTACTCGGTATATTCCTACTTTTATATTGTAGTATATACATACGTATATACCGAGTATATACATAAGTGGCTGCATATTATTATTTGTAGACATGTATATATTGTCATACGTACACAGCTAATTATACACAGACACACTTTTGAATATATAATTACTCGGGCCGGTCTGGTCATCATCGTGCAAATTCTCACTGATGTAGGTAATAAAAGACATGGATATTAGACTTTTCCTAAAGATGTGGGATGAATTTATTTCTGGTCCAGGCCAACCAGGCAGATAGAGGTTGGTCTTAAAAATCATAGTAAATGTATTGATATGCAAATATCACATGGTACAAAGTGAACGTATGGGTAAATAATTTTTTTTGCTTTAAGTTCTACGATGATTGGTTCTAATTGTACTAGGTCTTAGAATGATGATGATGATGATGCTCGTGTAGTGTTGTGTAATTTTAGTCTAGGAGGAATATCGGGTCCTATTTTGGTAGATGCATCTCACCGCCTCGTAGAATACTCACTCAATCTCAAGTTCATCAGTTGAGCATCATCGCCCACCCTACTTTTATTATTAAGAGTGGCAGTGGCGACGGCAACGGCAGTGGCGGTAGCGACGTCAGTGGCAATAACTATGGCAGGGGCAGTGGTGGTAGTGGCGATGGCATCGGTGGTGGTGGAAATGCTAGCGGCAGCAGGCATAGTAGCAGCGGCAGTGGTAGTAGCGACAGCAGCTGCGACAGCAGTAGTAGTGGCAGTGGCAGCGACAGTAGTGGCAGGAGCGGCAGCGGCAATGATAGCAGTAGCAACAGCAACAAATGATCTCTATACATACGTATATACTCAGTATATATGTACTTAAAATACTATAGTATTTTATGTACATATATACTGAGTATATATGTACTTAGTATATATGTGGACATAATACTTTAGTTTATATGTACAAATACAACAATAATATATGTATGAGTGAAATACTAGTATATATGTAAAAATATACTACAAAATTATATATTTATCAAAACTTAACTTTTTTTTATTTATTTTGATTTGATTGAGTGATTTAAATTTTTTATAGATATGGTACTGTATTCTTCCCCAGACGAAGCTTGTATAAGTGAAGAAATTTTTCACTAGACATGATGTACCATGACTCACAAAGCTTTGTCACAGCAGAAAGTTGGTGATCAGAGGAGAAGAGACAGAGAACACAATGTCAATGCATTGATAGATTATACTTTATGCACTATTGGTAGATACATTGATGAATAAGATATTATAAGATTTTGTTATTTTTTTTGGTTTAATTATGTATTAAATTGTATTATAATTAGTTATTAAATAATTTTTTAAATTATAAATTATCATTTATAGTTTCTATTTTTATTCAATTTTATATGAAAATATTAAATTATTTAATTAATAAATATGAAAATAAATTAAATTATGAAAATAGTTTTGAAATTAAAATAGCTAGGGACAATTCCCTAGGTAATTTAGCAAGGGAAATCTTTATTTTAGCAAGAGATTTTTTCCATCCCTAAATTTATTTTACTAGGAACTATTTCCGCCGCTAATATTTAGTGATGAGCACTTTAATTAGGGAATGCTTTCGCTGTTAAATCTGTTTAGCAACGGAAACTCTCATTTAGATTGGTAACATTGCTATAAAAATTATTTTTTTAGCTAGGAATTTTTCCGTCGCAAAATTATTAGCTAGGAGCACTTTCCCTCGCAAAATTTTATCGATGAGCACTTTAGATTAGGAATAGTTCCGTCGTTAATCCATCGCTATATCCGATTTGAGGATGGAAAATGCCCATTTAGCTAGGGAATTGTCCGTAGCTATATTGAATTTTTTTTGATATTATATGTCTATCTTCTATATACCTATCTGTTTATTTAAGTATCTATCAGTCCATCATTCTATTTATCTATCTATCTATTTATCTATATATCTATCTATGCATCTATCTAATAATCTATATATCTATCTATCTATCTATATGTCTGTCTTTCTATATATCTATCTTTATGTCTATCTATCTAATTATATTTTTTTTATTGATCTATCTATCTGTCTGCATGTCTATCTATGTGCCTATTAATTTTTGTATCAATCAATCAGTCTATAATATTTGTATCTATCAATATATCTATCTTTTTGTCTATATATCTATTTATCTATCTATCTCTTTAACTATCAATCTTTTTGTCTATCTTTTTGTCTATCTTTCTATTTATCTATATATCTATCTATATATATTTCTGTCTATCAATATATTTATCTATATGTTGATCTTTCTATCTATCTATCTATCTATCTATTTGTCTATTTATCTGTCTATCTCTCTATTTGTCTATCTGTCTATCTGCCTATAGATCTGTCTATCTATTTGTCTATCTATATGTCTATCTAACTATATATATATATATATATATATATCTTTCTATTTAATTATATTTCAATATATTTATTTATTTATCTATGTTTATATTTTTGTTTATCTATTTGTATATCTTTCTATCTATCTGTCTGTTAATCTATCATTCTATCAATAAGTCTTTTATCTTTATATATATTTATCTTTTTATCTATCTATCTTTCTATTTATTTGTCAATATATCAATCTATCTATCTTACTTTTAGTCTTTCTATTGGCCTTTCTATTTGTTTATCTGTCTATCTATCTACATGTTTGTCTATCTATATACCTATTCATCAATTTGTTTATGTATCTATATATTTGTCTATGTGTCTGTCATTCAATCAATCAATCTATCTATATTTCAATCTATCTATCAATCTATCAATTTGTTTATCTATTTATCTATCTATCTGTCTGTCTATACATTTATTTTTCTATATATCGGTCATTCTATCTATCTATCTATCTATCTATTTTTTGATATATCTAACTATATCTATATCTGTCTATCTATTTATCTATCAATTTTATATCAATTTATCTATATAATTACATATCTATCTACTTGTCTATCTATCTATCTATTTATCTATCTATCAATCTTTTTATCTATTCATTTGTCTATCTATTTATCTATTTATCAATTAATCTATCTGTCTATCTATCAATGTTTCTATATATCTACCTATTTGTTTATCTATCTCTTTATCTATATTTCTATCCATCTGTCTATTTTATATCTATATGTATGTCTAATAATCTTTTGATCTATCTATTTTTCAATCTGTCTACCTTTCTGTCTATCTATCTATCAATTTATGTATCTATTAGTCTATCAATTTGTATATCTATCATTCTATCAATCTGTCTATCAATATATCTATATATCCATCTATCTATTTATATATATATATCTATATATCTATATCTCTAACTATCTATCTATTTGTATATCTATTTATTTATATATATATCTAACTAATTATCTGCCTATCTATCTATCTAGCTATCTGTCTATCTATCAAACTATCTATTTATTTATTAGACTATCTAACTATCTATATATTTATATATCTATTTGTCTATCTATCTGTCGATCTATCTATCTATCCACGTATCTATTTTTTTCTATTTCTATCTATCTCTCTAACTATCTATCTATATATCTATCTATTTGTCTCTTTATTTTTTTATCTATCTATCTTTATTTTTGTCTATCTATCTATGTATATGACTATCAAATTGCTTATATATTTTCTATTTACATGTCTTTCTATAAGTATATCTATATGTCTATCTAAGTTTAACAATATTTGTCTATATATCTGTTTATCAATCTCTCTATCAATATGTCTATCAATCTTTCTATCTATATGTTTATCTATTTATCTATTTGTATACTATCTATTTTTCTTTGTGTCTGTATATCTATTTGTATGTATATCTATCTACTATCTATTTGTTAATCTATCCATCTATCTACCATTTTATTTATCTATTTGTCTATCAATCTATTTGACAATTTTCCTATTTGTTTATCAATTTAACTTTTGATATATCTAACAATCTATATATATATATATATATATGTATTTGTGGTTATCTATCTATTTATGTATCTACCTATCTTTTTATTTGTTTATCTCTTATATATCTACGTGTCTATCTATTTATCTATCTATCTATATGTCTATTTGTATATGTATAAATCATTCTATCTATCTATCCATCTGTCCATCTAGCTATTTGTCAATTAGTATAACTTTCAATATATTTTTTTGTCAATCTATCTCTCAATTTGACTATATATCTTTCTGTCTTTCTAACTATCAAATTATCTTTCTATATATCCTTCAATCAGTATATCTATATATCTACATATATGTTAAACTATCTATCTGTTTATCTATCCATCTGTCAATCAATCAATCTATCTATCTATCTATCACTCTGTCTATTTATCTTTCTATTTGTATATCTCTCTATCTATTTATATGTTTATTTGGCTATCTATGTATTAGTCTATATTATCTATCTCTATATTTATATGTATCTATTTATGTATATATCTATCGATATATCTTTCTAACTATCTATCTATATGTCTAACTTTATATTTGTGATATATATATATTTCTATCTACCTATCTGTTTATCAATCTATCTATCTATGTATCTAACTATTTATTTATCTATATATCTATCTATTTATCTATCTATCTATCTATTTATTTATCTATCAGCATATCTATCTATATATCTATCTATTTGTCATATATCTATTTGTCTATCTATTTGATAATCTTGCTATCTATCTATCGATCTATCTGTCTATATGTCCATCTCTCTATATATCAATGTGTTTATCTATCTATTTGTCTATCTATCTATCTATCTGGCTGACTGTATGTGTCTATCTATCTATGTATATATCTATCTATCTATATATTGGAGATCTATCTTTATGTCTATATGTGTATCTTTATATCAATCAATCTATCTATTTATATTTATATAAATCTATCTATATATCTATATATCTATCTATTTCCCTATATATAAATCTATTTATATATTTGTATATCAAAATATATGTCTATCTATCTATTGTGTATTTGCTTAACAATTTGTTTATCAATTTGTATATTAATATATTTATCAATCTATCTATGAATCATTCAATAAATCTATCTATCAATTTATATATCTACTATCTATCTATCTGACTATTTGTCTATGAATTTATCTATTTGTATATATATATATATATGTCTATCTATCTCTCTATCTAATTATCTATATAAATGTCTATCTAATCTATCTATCTATCTGTATTTCTATCTATATGTCTAGCTATCTATCTATCTATCTATTTTTTCTATCTATACGTCAATCTATCCATTAATCTATTTTTCTATCTATATGTTTATCTATCATTCAATCAATCAATTTATCTATATATCTATCTATCTATTCATCTATCTATCTGTTAATAATTCCATCATTCTAGTTGTCTATTTATCCAACTATTTATCCATTTATATATCAATCTATTTATCTATCTATCTATATATCTATCCATCCATTAATCTATCCATCTATCTATTCTTTTATCTATCCATCCATCTAATCATCTATCTATGCATCTATCTATCCCACTATCTATTCATCTACATATACATAAATATATCCATCTATCTATCAATTTATATGTCTATCTATCCATCGATCTATCACTCTATCCTTCAATTTATCATTTTAGCTATCCATCTATCTATTGGTCTTTCTATCTATTTATATATTCAATTATCTATACGTCTATCTATCAATATTTCTATAAATTTATCTACCTGTATATCTATTTTTCTATCTATCTATCTATATGCCTTTCTATATGACTTTTTATATGTCTATCTATTTTCCTGTCTATTTGTATATCAATTTTTCTATCTTTTTGTCGATCTATTTATCTTTTTATCTATCTATCTATGCATTTGTCTATCTACTAACCTATCTATCTATCTCTCTATTTGTCTATCTATTTGTCTGTCTATTTGTTTATGTATATAACATTCTATCCATATATCAATCTCCTCTCTCTATTTGTCTATCTATCTAGTCTATTTGCCTATCTATCTAACTATCTATCTATTTCACTGTCTATTTATCTATATGTCTATCTATCTATCTAACTAATTGTCTAACTATATGACTATTTGTTTATCTATTTATTTGTCTATCTGTCTATTTATCTTTCTATCTTTTAATCTTCTATCTATATGTCTATATATCTATCTATCTATATGTCTATATATCTATCTGTCTATATGTCTATCTAACTATCTATCTATTTGTTAGTCTATCTTTCTATCTATCTATATATTTATCTATCTGTCTATATGTCTATCTATCTATCTCTCTATCTATCTCTCTATGTATCTATTTGTATATCTATTTGTCAAACTATCTACCTATCTATCTGTTTATCTGTTTATTTATTTAGCTAACTATCTATTTATCTATCTATCTATCTACCTGCATGTCTGTCTGTTTCTCTATCTATCTATCTATCTATTTTGTATCTATCTATCTATATGTCTATCTGTCTCTCTATTTTACTATTTTTCAGTCTATATGTATCTCTATCTATCTATCTATTTTTTTATTTGTTTATCTATATATATATATATATATCTATCGGTCTGTATATCTATTTGTCTATCTATCATGTCTATCTTTCAATTTTTCTATCTATCATTATAACTAACTAATTGTCTATATAGATATTTATCTATCTATCTATTTGTCTACTATTTGTCTATCTATCTGTCTATATATTTATCTCTTTATATATCTATCTATTTGTTTATCTATCTATCTGTATTTTGTCTATCTATTTATTTGTTTATCTATTTGTTTGTGTAGTTGTCTATTTATTTAACTATATATTTTTCTATATATCTATCTCTCAATTTGTTTATCTATCTATCTGTCTATCTATCTAACTGTATATCTTCTTATATATATATATATATATATATATCTATGTTTATATTTGTCCATCCATTTATTTATCTATTTGTCTATATGTCAATCTAACTATCTATCTATTTGTTTATTTTTTTGACTATATATGTCTTTCTACTTGTTAATCTCTCTATCTTTATAATTGCATATATGTTTGTCTGTCTATCTATCTATCTATCTATCTACCTACCTATCTATCTATATGCATGTCTATCTATCTATCTGTCTGTCTATCTATCTGTAAATCAATCTATTTCTTTATAAAACTCTCTTGATTTGTATGTCTATCTATCTATCTTTTTGTCTGTCTATCCGTCTCACTATTTTTCTATCTATTTGTCTATCCATCTTTGTGTCTATCTTTATGTCTATATATCTATCTGCATGTCTATTTTATTTCTTTCTTTCTATCCGTCTATATATTTATCTATCTATCTTTTATCTATCTATATATATTTCTATCTATTTGTCTATCTATCTATCTAACTAATTGTCTATCGATCTATCTATCTATCTATGTATATGTCTATATATCTATCTATCCTTCTATCTATCCAATAATATATCTGCCAATCTATCTATCTTTTTATGTATCTTTTTTATCTATCTTTCTATTTGTCAATATGGATGTCTATTTATCTTTTTATCTGATTTTATATTCGTATGTATATCTTTCTATCTATCTGTCTATCTATATAATATTTATCTCTCTGTGTATCTATCTGTAAAAATGTCTATCAATCTTTCTGTCTATCTAATTTTATAACTATCTATCTATCTGTCTGTCCTATCAATTTATCTTTCTGTCCATCTATATGTTTGTGTGTGTGTGTGTGTGTGTATATATATATATATATATTTATCAATCTATGTATCTGACTATCTTTCTAACTATCTATTTGTCTATCTGTCTATATAGAAATTTGTCAATTTATTTGTCTACCTGTCTATATATCTGTCTATCTATATATCTTTTTATTTATTTGTCTATCTATATGTCTATCTATCTATATGTCTATCTATCTATCTATCTCACTATCTAACTATCTAACTATCTAAATTTCTATCTATCTATATATCAATCTGTCTATTTATATCTCTTTCTATCTCTAAATATATCCATGTATCTATCTATCAATCAATCTAACTATCTGTTTATCTATATGTCTATCTTTCCATCTACCTATTTATGAATCTTATATATATATATATATATATTTCTATATTTATTAGTCTATATATAAATATGTCTATCAATATATCGGTCTATCTATCTATCTTACTATCTATCTATCTATCTATCAATCTATTTGTCTATCTATCTATCTTTCTTCTATCTAACTGTCTATCTATCTGGTTATCTATCTATCCATCTATTTATCTATCTTTATGCATATCTATCTATTTATCTATCTATCTTTCTTTCTTTCTATATTCCGATTGATCTTTCCATGTATCAGTCTATCCATATGGAAATATATCTATTTATCTTTCTATCTATCGATTTGTCAATCAATCAATCTGTCTAATTATATGTCTATCTATCTATTTATCTATCTATCTACCTAACAGCATAGCTATTTATCTTTCTGTCTATCTATCTATCTATCTATCTATCTATTTGTCTAATAATCTATCCATTTATCTATCTGGCTATGTATCTATCTATCTATCTATCTGTCATTATATCTATCAATCTATTTATCTGCCTACATGTGTGTCTATCATGTTTGTCTATCTATCTGTCATTATATATATCTATCTATTTATCTGCCTACCTGTGCATCTATCTGTCTATCTTTTTATCTACCTATCTCTCTATCTCTCTATCTCTCTGACTATTTATCTATAAATATATATATCTATCGATGTTTCTCACTAACTATCTGTCTATCCATATTTTTATCTATCTATTTTTCTATCAATCGATCTATTTATCAACTTGTCTATCTCTTTAACTATTTATTTATAAACCTATCTATATATTTATCTATTTATATATCTATCTATCTATATTTGTATCTATCAAAATATTTATCTATCTTACTGTCTATCTAATTATCAATATATCTTTTTATCAATATGTCCATCTATCTATATATTTATTAATATTTCCTTCAATAATCTATCCATCTTTATGTCTATGTCAATCTCCCTTTTTGTATGTCTATCTGTCTTTCTCTTTTTTGTCAATTTATCTCTATCTTTCTATATATATGCATCTATTTACCTAACTATATCTTTGTCAATCTTTCTATCTATCTCTATGTCTTTTGTCTATCTATCTATTGATCTATGTATTTGTCTTTTTGTCTATCTGTCTATATACATATGACTATCAATTTATCTGTCTACTTTATGTGTGTATCTCTATATATCTAAATCTTTGTCTATCTATCTATCACTCTATCTATATGTCTATATTTCTATCAATCTATCTGTCTCATGTCTATCTATCTGTATATCTTTCTATCTTTCTTTCTATTAACTATCTATCTATGTATTTTTCTTTGTGACTATTTATCTATCAATCTATCTGTATATATATATATATATCTGTCTGTCTATCTTTCTCTATTTCTTTCTATTGATCAATCAATCAATCAATCTATTTGTCTATTAATCTATCAATATTTCTATATATCTATCTTACTATCTATCAATCAATCAATAAATCTATACATAATTCTTTCTATCAAGCTATATATCTTTCTAACTATGTGTCTATCTATCAGTCTATATATCTATCTAACTATTTATCTCTCTATCTTTCTATCTATATGATTGTATATCTATCTATATAACTATCTATCTATGTATCTATCAATCAATCTATCTATCTATCTATCTACCTGTCTGTCTGTCAATCTATCAATCAATCATTCGTATATCTATTATAATAACTATCTGATTTTCTTTTCAAATATCTATCTATTTATCTATCTGTTGATCTATTCGTATATATTTCCATCTAACTATCTATCTATACGTCTATCTTTCTATCTATTAATCTCTCTATATTTCTTTCTTTCTATCTCTCTTTCTAATTGTCTATTTATCAGTCTTTCTATATGCCTTTCTATCTCACTTTTTATATATTTGTGTGTGTGTGTGTGTGTGTGTGTGTGTGTATATCTATCTGTCTGTCTATCTATTTGTATGTCTTTTTGTCTATCTCTCTTATGTCAATTAATTTGTCTTTCTTTCTATCTATTTATCTATTTATATGACTGTCTATCTGCATGTATATTTGCCTATCTATATCTCTGTCAATCTTTTATCTATCTATCTATATGCCTATTATCTATCTATCTATCTATCTGTCTGTCTATCTTTTGTCTATATGTCTATCTATATGACTATCTATCTATTTATCTATCTTTTTATTTCTTAGTCTATCTATTTATGTGAATATCGATATGACTATCTGTTTGTATATCTATATATCTATCTGTTTGTCTGTCTGTCTATCTTTCTATCAATCTATCTGTCTGATGGCTAACTATCTATATATCTATCTATCTATCTATCTATGTATATATCAAACAATTTTTCTATTTATCTAATAATCTATCTGTCTATCTCTCTATCTTTCTATTTATCTATCTATCTATCTATCTATTTATCTATCTATTGATCTATCTATCAATCTATATATCTATTTATCTATTTATCTATCACTTGATCTATCTATCAATATATCAAATTATCAATCAATCTATCTTTCTATTGATCTATCAATCTTTCTATCTAGCTATTTATCTATTATCTATCTATCTAATTATCTATTTATCAGTCTTACTTTTTTCTAATAGTCTATCTATCTATCTATCTATCTTTCAAATTATTTGTCTATTTATTTGTCTATCTATATGTTTGTTTATCTATCTATCTAACTTTCTATATATGTATTTATCTATCAATCTATCAATCTATCTCCATATCTATCTGTCATCCTCTCTGTCTATATATTTATTTATTTATTTATCTATTTATCTATCTATCTGTATGTGTGTGTGTGTGTGTGTGTGTATATATATATATATATCTATCTGTTTAATTTTATGTTTACATATCTATCTATATATCTATATGTTCATCTTTTTATCTATCTATTTGTCTATCCATCTTTCATATATAAGTCTATCTATTTGACTATCTATATGTCTATTATCTATAAATTTATTTGTTTAACTATATGTCTTTATATATGTCTATCTATTTATCTATCTATTTATCTATCTATTTATCTATATTTTTATCTAAATATCTGCCTATCTATCTGTCTATCTGTCTATCTATTACACTATTTATCCATCAATCTATTAGTCTATCTATCTATTTGTATATCTGTCTATCTATTAATCAATCTATTTGTCTATCAATATTTTTTTATGTGTCTTTCTTTCTGTCTAATTAACTATCTATCTATCTATATATTTATCTGTTTATCTATCTATCTAACTATTTGTCTATCTATCAATCAAACTATCTATCTGTCTATCTATCTATCTATTTATCTATCTGTATTTCTATTTGTGTATTTATATTATTATCTATATGTCAAACTATCTATCAATCGATCTATCTATCTATCTATTTATCTATTTATCAATCAATATATCTATCTATATATTTATTTGTCTATTTGTATATTGATAATTCTATCTATCTTAATATCTATATTTCTATCTTTCCGTATATCAATATATATCCCTTTATTTCTATATATATATCTATTTATCTATCTATTTATTTGTTTGTTATCTATTTACCTATCTATCTATCTATATATCTGTCTATCTATATATCTATTTATTTGTCAATCTAACTATCTATCTATCTATAGATGTATTTTACTATTTATCTATCTATTTATCAATCTATCTATTTGATTTTTTGTTTGTGTATCTATCTCTATATTTGTCTATCTATTTTTCTATCTATCATTTTATCAATCAATCTATCTATTTGTCTATCTATTTATCTATATAACTATCTATATATTTAACTTTCTATATTTATCTCTATCTAGCTATCTATATGTCTATCTATCTCTCTTTCCATCTATTTATATATGTGTCTATCTATCTATCTATCTATATCTATATATATCTATCTATTTATCTATATATCTATTTGTCTAGCTATCTTTAAGGCTATCTATCTCTTTATTTATCTATCTATTTATCAATTAATCTATCTAACTATCTCTCTCTCTCTAACTATCTATTATTTGTGTCTAACTAATTACTTTCTATTTGTTTATTTATCTTTTAATGTATTTATCTGTCTATTTGGCTATCTGTCTATCTCTTTCTCTATCTATCTGTCTATCTATCTGCCTATCTATAGGTTTTTTCTAACTATCTATCTACCTGTATATATATATATTTGTCTATTTATCTATCTATCTATCTATTTATCTATCAATCTAACTGTCAATCTATCAATTTATCTATCTAAATATTTATATTTCGTTCTATTTATCTATCAAACTGTCTATCAATCTAGCTATATATTTGTCTATCTATCTGTGTATCTATATGTCTATCAAGTAATCAATTTACCAATCTATAAATCTGTCTATCACTCTATCTATCAATCTTTATTTCAATTTCTCTATCAATCTTTATATCTATTTAATTTTCAATATGTCTATAAATCTATCAATAAATTTGAATAACTACCTCTCTAACAATTTGTTGATCTATCTATATATCTATCTATTTGTTTGTTTGTCTATTTAGCTATATATCTGTGTGTCTATCTATCCATCTATCTATCTGTATGTTAATCTATCCATCTATTTAGCTATTTATCTATCTTTCTATCTATCTATCTAACTATCTATCTATCTATCTATCTTTGTTTGTTTGTTTCTTTCTTTCTATCTGTATATCAATCTATCAATATATGGGTTTATATATCTATCTAACTATTTATCTATCTATCTATCAATCTTTCTAGCTATCTATTTTTCTAACTATTTGTCTATCTATCTATATATTTAACTATTTATCTATCTATCTATCTATCGATCTATCTTTGTATTTATATATCTATATAACTATCTATCAATAAAAATATCTATAGATCTATCTATCTATATAACTATATATATGTCTATCTATCTTTATATCTATTTATCTAATTGTTAATCTATATGTCTATTTATCTTTCAATCAATCAATCAAACTATCTGTTAATATATCTATCTATTTATTTATTTATATATCTAACTATATGTCTATCTATCTTTATATCTATCTTTCTATCTATCTGTCTATCTATATATATATATATTTGTCTATCTATATATCATTTTATTTGTCTATATATCTATCTATATGTCATTTTATTTGTCTATATATCTGTCTATCTATCTGTATATATATTTGACTATCTATTCTTCTATCTATCTAGTAATCTAAACATCTATCTAAATGTCTATCAATCTGTCTATCTATATATTTATCAATGTGTCTATGTATCTTTCTATCTATCTATATAACTGTCTATCTATATATCTATCTATCTTTCTATATATCTATCAGTCTTTAAATATATCTATCTATCTATTTGTCTTTCAATCAATCTATCTATCTATTAGTCTATCTGTTTATATATCTCCGAATTATCTATCTATCTATATATCTATCTATATATCTATCTATCTATCTATTTATTTTATTGATTTATCTATCTTTTTGTATGTAGTTCATCTTTTTGTATATAGTTCATCTTTTTGTATGTAAATGTAATTTATATATGTTCATCAGTAAATATCATCAGTAAATGTAAATGTAATTGATCAAATTATTTATCTATCATAAGATAAATAATGTAATGAAATACTGGTACCCTTTTCTATCTGTTAATGTAATGAAATTTACATAATTAATGTAATTTACATTATTTATCTTATGATATTTACTGATAAATCTCATTATTTATCAGAAATGAGATAAATAATGTAAATACTGTTAATGTAATGAAAAAAAAATGGAACCGTAAATTATTTATCTTATGATATTTACTGATAAATAATGTAATTGGTCAAATGATTTGTTAGAACATATACATAAATATAGTTCATCTTTATCTATCTATTTATATAAATTATTTATCTATAATAAGGTGCAAATGTAATTGATTATAGTTCATCTTTTTGTATGTAGGTTGCTTTTTTAGGAAATAAACCTTCAACATAGCCAAGCTAGCATGAAGTAGTTTCTTGGAGATAAGGTACAATTGGGTTGCATATATAAGAAAATTTGAATTGAATTAAAGAAATGAATGTTGAAATTGTGATATTTTTTTTGTTTATGAAATGTAAGAAGTACAAGTTCTCCATTGTAATTACAAACTAAAATCTTGGTATGGATTGGAACGTATGTTTTTCTTATGTGCATGCATTATTACAATAACAGGTGAAAATTTATTCACAACAATTATTAAATTGATATTTAATTAAATCATTATCTTCCTTGACACTTTTACTAAGTGTCTTTGTATTCAAATAATTTAAGATTAATACAACAAATAATGACATTTCTCTGAGTATCAAGGTAGATTGGTAAAATAAACAATGATAGTTTTTTTAGCGTCAATGTTCTTTTCAATGACACTTCTAAAAAATGACATTATAGGCAAATACTTATTATTACAGGCTAGCGGATGACACTTTTGATAAGCGACATGAATATCAATAATGATGCTTTTTAAGCGTCATTGAATATGTTTTTTGTTGAAGTGCTATCTAATTTTTTATCTATCTATCCATCTTTTTATCTATTTATCAATGTATATATCTAACTTTCTACCTATCTATATATCTATCTATCTATTTATCTATCAATATGTCTATTTGTAAATCTATCTATATGTATTTCTATTTTATGTATTTTTGTTTCTCTATCTATCTCTCTATGTTTCTATTTGTCTACTTTTCTATATGTCTATTTATCAATCAATCTATCTCTCTAGTTATCTATTTATCTGTCTATCTTTCAATCTATATGTATATATATATATATATATCAATATCTATATATCTTTATCAATCTATCTCTCTATCTATCTAATTATCAATTTGTCTATCCAACTTTTTATTTTTGTATCTTTCTATCTAGCTACCTATCTATCTATCTATATATCTATCTTTCTTTCTTTCTATATATCAATCTATCTGTATTTCTATATAATTGTCTATCTATCATTCTAGCTATCTAGCCATATGTTTATCTATCTTTCTATGTGTTTAAGTCTCTATCTATTTATAGGCATATCACATTATATATCCATCTATCTATTTATCTATATATATATATATATCTATATTTCTGTGAACCTATCTATCTAGCAATCTTTATATATATATATGTGTGTGTGTGTGTGTGTGTGTCTATCTGCATATCTCTCTATTAGTATATCTATTGATTTAAATATCTCTTGATCTATCTATTTATTTATCTTACTATATATATATATATATATATATATATATATATATCTATCTATCTATCTATAAATTTATTGATCTACCTATCTGTCTATCTATTTGTCTATCTATTTGTCTATCTATTTATCTATCTATCTATCTATCTATATATCTATACGTTTAATATATCTATATATCTATTTATCAATCTATAAATTTATATATCTATATATCTATATATCAAATTAAGTAACTATCTTTCTCTCAATTACTATATTAGACAATATGTCTATCTATCTATGTGTTTATTAGTGTATCTATCGATATGTCTATATATCTATCTATTTATTAGTCTATTATTCTATCAATCTATCAGTCTATTTGTTTATCTTTCTTTCTATCTATTTATTAAAATATCTAATTATCTATGTATCTTTCTATCTATTTTTCTATCATCTATCTGTCTATCCATCTACATTTGTATCTATCAATTTGACTATTTTGTATTTACCTATCTATCATTCAAAATATAGATTTTTATCTAAATGTCTATATGTAGATCAATCTATCGATATAACTATCTAACTATTTATATTTCTTCTAACTATCTATCAATCTAACTAACTAACTATCTATCATTGTGTCTATCTATCAATATGTATAGCTATCTATCTCTCTATTTTTCTTATCTATCTATCTATCTATCTATTTGTCTATATGTCTATTTATCTATCATTATATATGTCTATTTGTATATCCATATATCTATCAATATGTCTATATGTCTATGTGTCTATGTATATATGTGTTTAAATGCAAATCTTTTTATAAATCTATCAATCTATATAACTATTTATCTATTTATTTATCTATTTTTCAATCAATAAAACTATCCATCTATCTATCAGTCTATCAAATTATTTGTATATCTTTTTGTAACACAATTTGAATATTTGGATATTGATCTATTTTCCTGCTCTATATCTATATATTTATATATTAGTCTATCTATATATTTATATATCTATATATCTAAATATCTAAATATCTATATATTTATCTATCGGTCTATCTATCTATCTATTTATATATCTATTTGTCTATATATCTAAATGTATATCTATCTATCTATCTATATGTTTATCTATCTATATGTTTATATATCTATCTAACTATCTATCTATTTGTCTATTTGACTATCTATCTATCTATATGTCTATTAGTCTATCTAAATATCTATATATTTATAAATGTAACATTTTTTATATCTATCTATCTATCTATATAGCTTGCTATCTTTTTAAGTATCTATCTGTATATCTAGCTATCTATCTAACTATCTATATGTCTAATGATCTATCAGTCTATTTGTTTATCTATCTATCTTTTTTTTGCTATCAGCCAATCTATATATCTATCTATCTGTATATTAGTCTATCTCTCTATTTTCTTATCTATCTATCTTTCTATTTCTTTATTTTCCTACAATCAATCTTTCTATCTGTCTATCTATCTATTTGTATATCTATTCTTATGTTTGTCTATCTATCTTTGTATTTATCAAAAAGTTTATTTGTTTGACTTTATGTGTCTTTTTGTTTATTTATATATTTGTTTATCTATCTATCTATCTATATTTTTATTTATCTATATAACTATCTTTCTATATTTTATCTATCTATCTATCTTACTAACTAACCATCTATCTATTTATCTGTATATTTATCTAATTGTGTATCTATCAAACTATCTATTTATCTATCTATCTATCTATTTCTTTATCTATCTATTTGTCTATCTATCTATATGTCTATTTATCTATCTAATTATCTATCTATCTATAGATATTTTTATTTGTCTATTTGCTTTCTATCTATCTAACTATAAGTCTATTTCTATCTATCTATCTATTTATTTGCTTATCTATTTATCGTTCTACCTGTCAATCTATATATATGTCTATATATCTATATATCCATTTCTCTTTCTATCTATCTATGTGGCTTTCTATCTTTTTATCTGTCTATTTGTCTACCTATCTATCTTTTTATATGTATATCTATCTATCTATTTATCTATTTATCTATCTGTCTGTTTGTCTGTCTATCTATCTATCAATGTATCTAGCTATCTATCTGTCTATCTATATATTTATCTATATATATAACTATCTATTTGTCTATCTATCTGTCTATTTGTCTTATGGTCTATCTGTTTATCTGGCTATATTTGTATATTTTTATATATCTATATCTCTATTTGTCTATATGTCTATTTATCTAGATATTTATTTGTATTTATATCTATCTATGGTATATGTATCTATCTATCTGTCTGTCTATCTATCTGTCTGTCTATCTATCTTTTTTCTATTAGTCATTTAGTCTATCTACCTATCTATCTCTCTATATATTTGTTTATCTATAAATAAGTCCATATTTTTGTCTATAAATACATCTATATATTTATCTATATATCTATCTGTATATCTGTCTATCTGTCTATCTCTATGTCTATCTATCTATCTATCTATCTATTTATCTAAATATCCATCTGACTATCTATCTATCTAACTATATATTTGTCTATCTATCTATCTATCTATCTATATCAAGCTATCTATCTATTTGGATATATATTTTATCTATCTATCAGTCTATAATGAATCTATCTATATTTCTATCTATCTATCTATTTATCTATCTATTTATCCATCATTATATTTGTGTATCTCTCTATTTGCCTATCTACCTATCTATCTATTTAACCGTCTCTCTCTTTATTTTACAATCTATCAATATTCTATATGTCTATCTGTCTATCTAACTATTTATCTGTCTATGTGTTTATGTTTCTATTTGTCTATATGTCTATCTATCAATCTTCCTATCTATGAGAGTATCTATCTATTTTTCTATCTATCTATCTATCTAACTAACTATCTATCTTTCTAATTATATATATATATCTATCTGTCTATAAGTTTATTGGCTTTTTATGTATCAGTCTATATGTCTCTCTCTATATATCTATGTGTTTATTGATTTATCTATCTTTTTATCTATCTATCTATATGTATATCTGCCTATTTCTAATATATTAATATGTCTATCTATCTATCTATCTGTCTATCTATCTATTTGACTATCTATCTATCTATTTATCAATCTCTTTATATATCTACCTATCTATTTATATACCTATCATTCTATATATATATATATATATCTATGTATCTCTCTAACTATTTATTTTTCTATCTATCTATCTAACTATATGACAATCTAGCTATCTGTCTATCTATCTATATGTCTATGTTTATATCTATGTGTATATTAATCTATCTAACTATCTGTTTATCTATCTATATATCTATCTATCTATTTTTATATATCTATTTTCTATCTATATATCTATCTATTTTTCAATCAATCTATCTATCTATGTATTTTTCAATGAATCAATCAATCTATCTATCTATCAATATATCAGTCTATCTATTTATCTATTTGCTTATTTATCTTACTATATATCTATCAATCAATCTATTTGTATATCTATATATCTTTCTATCTATCTATTATTTATATGTCTATCAATTATCTATGAATATGTCTATCAATCTATCTATCAACCTGTAAATAAATCAATCAATCTATTGATCTATCTATCTCTTTATCAATATGTCTATTAATCTGTATATCAAACAATCTTTCAATCTATCTATCAATCTGTCTATCTATGTATCTATTAATCTATCTATCTATTTATCAATCAATCAATCTATTTGTCTATCTATCTATTTAATTAATTATTTATCTATCTTTCTATATATCTATCTAACTATTTATCCATATATCAGTCACTCCATCTATCTATCTATATGTCTGTATGTCTGTCTATTTTTCTATCTATCTATCTATCTATCTATCTATCTAATATATCAAACTAAGTGACTAAAGATCTATTTATCAAATTGTTTATCTATTTGTATATCTATCTTTCTATCTATCAAAATATTTGTAATTCTATCTATCTTTATATCTATATTTTTATATGTTAGTATATTTGTTTGTCTATCTATCATCTATCTATCTTTCTATTTTTTACCAATTTGCCTTTCTCTATGTCTGTCAATTTATCTATTTATTTGTCTAACTATTTCTATTTATCTGTATATCTATATGTCTATCTATCTATCTTTGTGTATGTCTATCTATCTATTTGTATGTCCATTTACCTGGCTATCTATTTATCTATATATCTTTCTTTTTATCTATCTTTCTATTTATCTTTCATTATATATATATATATATATCTATCTATCTAGCTTTCTTTCTTTTTTTCTTTCTATCTATTTAACTATCTATTTGCCTACCTATCTATATATTTATTTGGCTATCTTTCTATATGCCTATATGTCAATAATTTTATTTTCTTATGTGTTTATCTATTTATTTATCTATTTAACTATCTAGATATCTATGAGTGTATCTATCTATATTTCTTTCTCTCTATTTGTTTTTATATCTATCTATTTATCTATCTATTTGTCAAAATATATACTTACTATTTGTCTATATGTATATCTATCTATTTGTATATCTATCTATTTTTTGTTCTATTATATATTATCTATCTATCTATTGTCTATCAATCTATATGTCAATTTGTCTATTTGTCTATTTATCTATCTAGTTATCAATCTATTTCACTGTCTATCAATCTATTAGTTTATCTACCTATCTATCTCTCTATCTATATATCTATCTATAATTATGCCTATCTCTCTATCTGCCTATCTTTCTATCTCTATATTTATCTATTTTTCTATGTGTGTGTGTGTGTGTATCTATCCATCTACCTATCTATCTATTTAACTATCTATATAGTTGTCTATCTATATATTTGTATATTGATTTATCTAGCTATCTTGTTATCTAATTATCTACCTATCAGTCTATCTTTGTAAGTATCTATCTATCTATATGTTAATCTATCTATCTATAATATGTCTCTCTCTATTTGCCTATTTATCTATCTATCTATTTGTCTATCTATCATTCTATTTACCTATCTATCTAAATAGTTTTTTGTTAATCTGTCTATCTAACTATTTGTCAATCTATTCTTCTATTTGTTTTATATCTTTGTATCAATCAATCTATCTATCTATTTATCTATTATTGTATTTATATGTCTATTTTTATATGTGTCTATCTATCTATCTATCTATCTCCATATTTATCTATCTATCTATCTATATGTATATCTATTTTCCTATCTATTTGTATATCTTTATATATATTTCTCTAATTATCTATTTATCTATCTTTTTTACTTTCTATCTTTCTATTTGTATATCTATCTATTTGTCTAAATGTTTATTAGGCTATCTTTGTATCAATATTTTTGTCTATCTCTCTATCTATCTTTATGTCTATCTATCTATCTAGCTATCTATTTGTCTATCTATATATATCTATCTATTTATTTGCAATGTATCTATATGTATATCTCTCTATATGTCTATCTTCCTATCTGTCTATCTATTTATCTATCTATCTTTCTACCTATATTAAAATCTAACTATCTATATATCTGTCTATATGTCTATCTCTTTATATATCTAAGTGTCTATCTATCTATTTGTATTTCTTTCTATCAATCTTTTTATTTATCTATCTAACTAACTATCTATCTCTCTATCTATATATCAATTCATCTATGTATCTATATATTTTTGATCTATTTATATATCTTTATGTTTATCTTTCTGTCTATCTATCTATTTTTTTATCTATCAGCCAATTATCTATCAAACTATCTGTCTATCTATCCACATATCTATAAATCTATCTATCTATCTATCCATTCATCTATCCATCCATCCATCCATCAATTTATACATCTATTAATTCATCTATATATCCATCCATCTATCGATATATCTATCCATCTATCTACCCATCTATTTATCCATCAATCTATTTATCTATCTATACATGTATCTATTCATCTATCCATCCGTTAATTTGTCCATCTATCTGTCTATTTATCCATAAATCTATCCATCTATCTATCTAATTATCTATCTATCTATATATCAATCTTTATATATATATATATCTGTCTGTCTGTCTATCCATATATCTATTCATTTATCTGTCCATCTATCAATTTGTCTATTTATTTATTTTTTTATATGTCATTCAATATTTCTGTTTATTTGTCTATCTATTGGTCTATATATTTTTCTATCTATCTATCTGTCTATATATCTACCTATATATCTATCAATCTATTTGTCTGTCTATCTATATGTATGTCAATGTGTCTATCTGTCTATCTATCTACCTATCTATCTATTTGTATGTCTATCTGTTTGTCAAAATATATATCTGTGTATCTGTCTATTTTTCTATCTATCTATATATCTATATGTCTATATGTATGTCTATATGTCTATTTATCTGTTGGTCTACCTGCCTATCTATAACTCTGTCTTTCTATCTAAATATCTATCTATCTATCTTTTTTCTGTATACCTATTTACTTATATGTCTATCTATCTATATATCTATCTATCTATCTATTTGTTTGTCTATCTATCTATCTATATATCTATCTATCTATCTATTTGTTTGTCTATCTATCTATCTAACTATTTGTCATACTAAGTATCTAATAGTCTATCTATCTATATATCTATCTGTTTATATATTTGTGTATCTAACTATATATCTATTTGTCTATCTTCTGCCTATCTATCTGTCTATTTATATCACTATAAAAAATATTGATTTAGCTAGGAAAATTTAGCTAGGAAATAATCCATAGCTAAATAGCGAGGGATTAGCTAGGTAATAGCAAAAGATTTTTGATTTTACATTGAAATAAATGCTATCAATGGATTAGTGATGAATTGGCAATGGATTGCTGATGAAAATATCTGATTGAAAATTTTTCGTCGCTAATATGTTCATAGATTTCATGCAAAAAACTGAGAAAATTAGTGATGAATTTAGAGATAGAATTTCTTTATCTAATTAAACCAGGAATTTAGAGATTGATTTTTCAATAGAATTTCTCTTGCTAATTATATCGATATAAATTTTGTCGCTAATATTTTCTTAGATTTTTGCGCAAAAAAACTAGAATTTATAAACAATTTAACGATATAATTTTTTTTAGATAATTAAACTATGAATTTAGCGATGAATTTAGTGACAGAATTTCTATAGCTAATTATATCGAGATAATTTCCACCACCAACACCCCCATAGATTTTCAGACAAAAAAAAACAAGGAATTTAGCCATGGATTTAGCGATGGAATTTTCCTAGCTAATTATATCGAGATAAATTTTATCGCTAATAATATCGTAGATTTCCACGCAAAGAAAACTAAGAATTTAGCAACGAATATATCGATAGATTGTCCCTAGCTAATTATATCGAGACAAAATTTGTTGCTAAATAAATATCTGAATTTTTTTTTTCTATTTTATATTTCATTGCAAATGATTATTTCTTAAATTTTATTTTTCACAAAATATACCCATTTAGTTAGGGATTTTTCCCTAGCTATTTGCACTGGGAATAATTTTCATCTCTTATTTTTAATGATTTAATTTTTTTTAATTTATTATTTGTTTTAATATTTTATTTACTTTGGTTTATTAAATGTATGTCATGGTCTCTAGATGAGTGATCTTTGAAAGACACATTATCCTCATAAAATTATAAAAATAGGATACTATAAATAAATAATTTAAAAAATATAAAAATACAAAAAACAAATTATATTAATAAGGATGAGAATAATTATTTTTATGATTATATAATTTTAAAAAATTTTTAAAATCTATAATTAATTCTATAATTAATTATATAATATAATATATATTTTTTATAATTATTAATTATAGAATAGTTTTAAAAAATTTCTTAATAATTTGTATTAAAGTAACATTAAATAATTAATTTTATAATTATAATAATTTTTAAAGATATTTTAAAAAATAAATGAACATACATTAAAATTTCTACTAATAAAAAGATAAAATAATTTATTGTATGATTAAGTAGAAATTATTTAAAAAAATATCTAAATTGATGAATAAACTAGTAATATTAATATTATTATAAGTATACAAAAAATTTATGAATATAGGAAACTTTTAAAAAAATAATTAATATAAAATTTGAAAATCTTTAATTATAATAAAAATTTAAATTTTTTCATTAAATTTAAAAGAAAATAAAAATGATATTTAAAAATAAATATATAGATGTTTGCTGCTAGTAAAATTATAAGAATTAAACAATTGAGTAATATTTTTACTTTTAGCTTTTAATATTCAGCCTTTATAAAAATATTAATTATAATTTTTTTTAATTATCTTCTCACTTTATGTAATTTTTAGAATTTTAAAAATTATATATTATATAAATTAATATGAAATTTTATGTTTTTAAAATTATTTCATATTATCTTCATAAAAATTAATATGAATTCTTAAAAATTTATAACCATAATATATATATATATATATATATATATATATATATATATATATATATATATATATATATATATTATTTATTTATATATTTTTTAACATAAAGAGTGTTTATAATTTTTAGGAGAGTGGCTTGAAGAATAATCATATTTTCAAATTTGCCTTGCTATATGAAATTTGCAAATTTTGTGGCCATTTAATTTTTTTTTCTAGTCGGAAGTCCAAACATCTATTTTTTGAAGTTGTTTATATATTTATTATTTAATTAATTTGATAATAAAAAATTGTAAGGTGTTTGTTTTTCATGTGTGACTTACTACACACATATGAACTTGTTTACAATAATTTGATAATAAAAAAAATACGAGTCTTTATGTTGTTTATTTATTTATTGTTTATTATATGTTTTGATAATAAAAAATAAAAACATTTTCGGAATTTTACTAATTCAAGAATGCTTTTTTGTTGTCCAAGAGATAACTCTTACTCTCTCCAAACACTCCACCTATCTCTCTCGACACCAATACAGCATAACCTAATAGTAGAGTAAGTGATAATTCCTTCAAGCCGTAAGTTTTGTATTGATTTTAAGTATGTTTTCTATACTAACTCTTCATCAATTATCTTAATGCCAAAGTGTGTGTTTGGATTCTACTTTTTTTTGAATTCTTTCTTCTACCCTCACTATTACCATATATTATACACAATACTTCATTAATCACCATGGTATGCTTGGATTACTTATACACACTAATTCGTATACATACTTAATGCATGCGTGATATAATTCATTCTCATTGTGTGGATGTTGATGTTGCATAGTAGGTATGGTATGCAGGCTTGATGTCCATGTTTTTTGCCACTTTAGACAAGCTTGTGATTCTGGATTTCAATCACTAAATGGGTGTTAGTGTTTCTGGCAAGTTGTGTGTATAAAACAACATATTTAATATTTGCATAAAAAATTATGTTAATATGATGATCCCAAGTTTAATAACACATTAATATGTATAAGTGCATTTAACTAATGTATAATTATAAAAATAGTATACATATCTATATATAAATATAACAACATATATTTAATATACATACATACATACATATATATGTATATATACATACATGCATACATATATATATATATATACACACACACACACCTATATTTAAATGTATTTAACAATATGTATGTCAACATATAACTAGATATAAATGCATTTATCTACATCAATACCTATACATAACTATATGTCTAAATATATATAATTACATGAAAAACTATATATAACTACATCTACAATATGTATAACAACATATATGTAGCTATATGTTTAACTATATGTGGTTAACTATTTATAAATATTTGTATAACTATATAAAACTTTTCATAATTATATTTAACTATATCTGTAATTATGTATACTATTTTTATAACTATATATAACTATTTTTTTAACTATATACTATTTTATAACTACTTGTATAATTCTATATAACTATATTTTTAACAAAATATACCATATGTATAATAATATATATCTATATATAATTATATTTTATTATATGTATAACTATTAAAATATTATATATAACTATATCTTTAACTACATACATATTTATAACTATATGTATGATTAAATATAATTATATATAAATCTATTTATAACTAAATATACTATAAGTATATGAACATATAACTATAAATAATTGTCTTTTACTATATGTATAATTATAAAAACATTATAAATAACTATAATAATTTTCATTATTTTCAATCCTAGGCAATAGTACCAAAAACAAATTTATTATTTCGAATGGTAATGTTAAATTTAAAAATATCACACAAGTGTACATGGTCAATAAATAATGTAAAAGAAAAAACTAATATCAGCAAAGTAATTAAAAATGTTAAATGTAAGCGAGTAAAAATGAAGTTATGAATAACAAAAAAATTATAGGATATAACAAAAGTAACAAATAAGGTAATAAGGAAATAACATTTTTAATAATTGACTATACTATAATTGATGATTTTCTTTAAGTTGTTTCTTCACTTATATTAGTAAAAATTCCCAATAAACCATATTTCAAACATCACATGCATTTTTTAAGTCTAACATGCTTTTCAAATTTTATATCTAAATTAAATAGATTACTTTGTGAATATAGTAAAAACAACATGATAAGATATATGTCCTTTAGGATTTGCAAAATAATAATATTATATTCTTATATTACTTATAATTCAATAATATTAACTTTAGAATAAAATTATTAAATAAACATCAACCAACTTTGATCTACAAATTTAACCTTTCAAGAAATATATTAGTATTATATTGTATTAATATTGGCCAAATAAAAGCAAAAAATAAATAATAAAAATAATTCAATGAATTAAATTTTTTTTTTCTAAAAGATAACTATTAAAATGCACATCTTAAAATTTAAACTAACCCTAGCATAAATGAATTTAGCCTATTTTTAGATTTATGTTGATGTAAGTTTTTGTCTGACAAAAATAATTAAATGACAAAAATATTACAACTCATCTTTTTCATTACAACTCATCTTTGTAACCTCTTTTGTATATTTTTATCTATAGTTTCTTACTTTCTTTCTTTGCATACAATGTTTTGTATCTTCTCCAGCTTATCTTATTCAAAAACTACCATAACTTTTCCAAAACTCTTCTGCATGTTTTCCTCTTATGGAATTCTGTAGTTAAGACTTTTTATGTTTTTTAAAAAAGTAGTTTTTGAATTTTCTCTTTTTCTCATGGTTCTTGCCAAAAACTCTCCCATAGGCTGAACTTCATTTGAACTTGTTCTTGGTTGTGTATACTATAACAAAACATAGAGGTGAAAAGGGGAACTCTATTAGATATTATAACAAAAAAATACTCCATGCATTCTCATAATCTCTCTTATATATATATATATATATATATATCGCTCTATATATATATATATATAAGCCAATTGATTTATGGAAAACATTACTTTGGTAGGTATAAAATGAGCTAACTATGTGTAAGTATATATATATATCTCTATATATCAATCTGGCTCTCTATATATATGTCTTTCTACCTATTTGTCTATCTCTCAGTATATCTACCTCTCTATCTATCTGTCAATATATCTATCTATTTATCTTTCTATCTATCTCTCGATCTAACTATCTAACTAACTATCTATCTATCTAATTATCTATTTGTTTATGAATTTCTATATCTTTCAATCAATCAATCTATCTATCTGTCTGTGTATATATCTTTCTATATTTCTATCTATCTATCTATATCTCAATATCCATATCTCTCTATCTGCCTATCTATTTGTCTATCTTTCTATCTGTCTATCTATTTATCTATATATTTGTCTAACAATCTATCTAACTATTTCTCTATCAATCTATATATCAATCTGCCAATCTATTGGTCTATAAATATGCATATCATTATGTCTATCAATCGATATATCAATCAAAATTAATCAATCTTTGTATCTATTTGTCTATCTATCTATCTATCTTTCTTTCTATAAATCTAGCTATATTTCTATCTATCTATCTATATGTTTATCTATCTGTCTATCTATCTGCCTATCTATTAGTCTATCTATCTAGCTATTTGTATGTCTATCGGTCAGTCTATTTATTTATCCATCTTTCTATCTATTTGTCTATATATCTATCTATATTTCTATCTTTTTATCTATCTATGTGCTGATTTATTTGTCTATCTATCTTTCTATCAATCAATTTATCAATCTATCTATATATCTCTGTAACTATCAATCAATCTGTCTAATAATCTACCTATTTCTCTATATCTCTATATATCTATATATCTATCTATATATGTATTTATCTGTGTATCTATTTATTTAACAGTCTATTTATTTGTCTGTATATTTGTTAATCAATATGTATGTAATCTATTTGTCTATCTAGGTATCTATTTATCTAATTATCTATCTATCTATTTGTCTATCTATTTCATTAATTGTTAATCTATCTATCTATCTAAGTGTCTGTCTATCTATTTATCTATTTGTCAATATATCAATCTATCTATCTATCTATCAATTTTCTATCAATCTATCTGTTTATCTATCTGACTATCTATCTATCTATCATATATATGTCTATCTTTATGCCTATTAATCTGACTAGCTATCTATCTATTTGTCTATCTTTATGTCTATGTATCTATCTATTTAATTATCTATCTATCAATCTATCTATCTATATATCTATCTAATCAATCTATCTAGCTATCATTCTATCTATTTTTATATCTACCTATTTATGTATCTAACTATCTATCTATTTATGTATCATTATGCCTATCTATATTCTATCTATCAATCTATCTTTCAAACTATCTATATATCTATCTATCTATCTATATATCAGTCTATCTATCTATTTATTAGTATATTTGTCTCTCTATCTATATATCTAACTATTTATCTGTCTAACTATTTGTCTATCTAACTATCTATTTGAATGTATATAAGTATATGTGTCTATCTATCTGTGTGTCTATCTATCTATCAATCTATCTATATATGTATTTGTCAGTATATTTGCCTAACTATATGTCAGTCTATCTATCTATCTATCTATCTTTCTATCTATTGCTTTGTCTACCTGACTATCTATTTGTATGTATATATGTCTATGTATCTATCTATCTATCTGTCTATCTATCTGTCTGTCTATCTATATAATTTCTATCCATCTATTTATCTATTTATTTGTCTGTCTATCTGTATATCTGTTTCTTTATATGTATGTCTATATATCAGTCTATTAGTATGTCTATATATCAGTCTATCAGTATATCTATATATCTATTTGTGTATCATTCTATCTATATGTTTATCTATCTATCTATTTATCAATCTATCTATCTATCTATCAATCAATTTATCTATCTATCTGTCTATCTATCTATCTATCTGTCTCTCTATCTATCTATCTATCTGTATGTCTGTCTATCTTTCTATCTATCTATATGTATAACTAGTTTTCTATCTATTTATTTATCTGTATGTCTATCCATCTGTCTATATAAATATTTGTATATCTATCTTTTGTCTATGTACCTATCAATCTATATGTCTATCTTACTATTCATTTGTCTTTCTTTATATTTGTTAATCTATCTATATGTCTATATGTTTTATAATTGTCTATATATCTATCTATCTATCAATCTGTCTATCTATCTAATTGTCTTTCTATTTGTATATCTATCTATTTATATGTCTATCTATATGTTTGTCTATCTATTAGTTTATTCGTCTATTTATCTTTCTTTCAATATGTCTACCTATTTGTCTATCTATTTATTTGTCTATTTGTCTATCTATCTATCTGTCTATCTATCTATCTGTCTATCTTTATCTTACCAATTTATCAATCTATTTATCAATCAATCTATCTATCTATCTTTCTGTCTATATATCTATTTATCTATCTATCTATCGGTCTATCTTTTTTGTCTATCTTTATCTCTATCTATCTATCTATTTATCTATCTATCTATCTGTCTATTTTTCTATCTATATTTCTGTCGATCTTTCTGTCTATCTATCTATCTATTTTTTACCTATCTGTCTATCTATATATATAAATGACTATCCATATGTAGTTATTTCTGTATATAAATATATCTAACAATCTATCTACCAATTTGTCTACCAATTTTCCTATCAATCTGTCTATCAATTTGGCTATAAATATGTCTCTCAATCTATCTTTCAATCTAATTATCAATTTGACTATCTATTTGCGTATCTAATTTTTAATCTATTTATATATTTGCCTATCAATTTGGCTATCTATGTTTCTATATATATATATATATATATATATATATATATATATATATATATATATATATATATATATTATCTATCTATATATATATTATCTATCTATCTATCTATCTATCTATCATTCTAACAATCTTTTTATCTATATATCTACCTATCTATGTATCTATCTATCTGTGTGTCTATCTATCTTTCATTCTATCTATCATTATATTTATCTGTCTATCATTCTATTTATCTTTCAATATATCTATATGTCTATCTATATGACTATATATATGTCTATCTATCTATCTATTTTTCAATCTATCTCTCAATCTATCTGACTAATAATCTATCTATTTATCTATCTATATTATCTTTCTATCTACCTTTTTATCAAGTTGACTATCTATCTATCTATCTATTGGTCTTTCAATCCATCTTACATTATACCTATCATCTATCTATCGATATGTCTATCATGTTGTCTATAAATCTCTCTATAGATCTATCAATTATTATGTCTATTAATCTGTTTATCTATATGTCTATGTTTCTGGATATATATCTATATATCTATCTTTCTATTTATCTACCTACCTATCTATCTGTCTATTTATCTATATGTCTATTTGTCTATCTGACTATCTATTTATCTATCTATCTATATACCTATCTATTTATCTATCTGTCTATATTTCCATATTACTATCTGTCTATTTATCTATTTTACTATCTAGTTGCCTATCTATCTATCTATATAACTATCTATTTGTCTATTTGTTTATATTTCTATATTACTATCTATCTATTTATCTATCGATCGATCTATCTATCTATCTATATGTCTAGGTGTCTATTTAGCAGACTAATGATATGTCAATCTATATTTCAATCTATCTGTATATCTATATGTTTATCTATCTATATATCTATCTTTCTTTCTATCTTTTTTCCTATCTATTTGTCTATCTATCTATCTATATAAATATTTATTTTCCATCTATCTATCTATCCATTAATTTATCTAAATGTCTATTTATCTATCTATTTATAATTCTATCAATATAACTATTTTTCAATATATTTACCAATCTGTCTATTAATCTGTGTATCAATTTGGCTATCAAAATATATTTCAATATGTCTTTCAATCTAACTTTCAAACAAATTATCAATCTGACTATCTATCTGTCTATTTATCTACTAATCTTTCTTTATATTTATCTATATATTTGTATAACAATCTGTCTATCTATCTGTCTGACTATCTATCTATGTATCTATTTTTCTATCTATCTATCTATCTATCTTTCTATCTATATGTCTATCTATCTTTCTTATCTATCTTTCTATATATATATATATATCTATTTATTTATTAGTATATCTTTCAGTCTATTTATATGACTATATATCCGAATATATTTTTTATCTATCTATATGTCTATATCTGTCAATCTATTTGTGAATCTATTTGTCTAATAATATTTCTATATATCTATCTTTCTATCTGTCTATCTATCTGTCTATCTATATTTTTATCAATTTGTCTATCTATTTGTCATTCAATTTGTCTTTCAATCTATCTATCATTCTCTCTATCAATTTGTCTATCAATTTTGTTTAAATCTATATATCAATCAATCTATTAATCTATCTATTATTTTGTCTATTAATCTGTTTATCTGTATGTCTATCATTCTATCTATCTTTCTATCTCTATAGCTATAAATCTATCTATCTACATATTAATATATCTATCAATCTATTTATATGTCTATCTATCTATCTACTTATCTATATATCTATCTATCTGTCTATCAATCTATCTATCTATCTGTCAATCTATCTATGTATCTATATATCTCTATATATCTATCTATCTATCTATCTGTCTGTCTATCTATTTGACTATATATCTATCAATATATCTATTTATCTCTCTAACTTTCTATCTAACTATCTATTTATCTATCTATCTATCTATTTATTTATCTATCTATATATCTATCAATTTTTTTATGTATGTTTCTATCTATCTATCTATCTATCTATTTGTATATATATCTATCTATTTATATATGTGTCTATCAATCTATCTAACTATATGTTTATCTATTTGTCTATCTATATATCTATCTATCTATTTTTCTATATATTTGTTTATCTAACTATCTATCTATCTAATTATCTATCTATATATTTATCTGTCATTCAATCAATTAATTTATATATTTATCTATCTATCTATCTATTTGTATAAATATATATATATATCTATGTGTCTATCTTTATATCTTCCTATATGTCTATCTATTTGTATATCTATATATCTAACTATCTATTTATCTATATATTTGTTGATTTAACTATCTATCGATATATCTATCTATCTATCTATCTATTTGTCTGTATCTATCTATCTATCTATCTGTCTGTATATCTATCTATCTATATATCACTCAATCAATCAGTCTGTCTATCTATTTATCTATCTATCTTATCTTCGTATGTATGTATCTATCTCTCAATCAGTTTGTCTATTTATTTATATATCTATCATTATATCTATCAATTTGTCTATCAAATAGTTTATCAATCTCTCTACCAATTTGTCGATCATTCTGTCAATAAATTTGTATATCAATCTATATATAAATTTATCAATCAATCAATCTATCTATCTATCAATATGTCTATCTATCTTTCTCTAAATATGTATATTAATCTATCTTTATATCTATCTATTTATCTATCTATCTATATTTATATTTATTTGTCTATCTAGTTGTCTAATAATCTATCTATATATCTGTCTATATATATGACTATTTATCTCTCTATCTATATACCTTTCTTATTGTCTATCTATCTATCTTTTATATATATCTATTTATCTGTCAATCTATCTATCAATCTATCTTTCTATCAATTAATCTTTCTATATGTCTATCTATAATATATTTATTTATTTATCTATTTATCTTTATATACATCTATTTATCTGTCTAGCTATCTATCTATCTATCTATATTTATATATATCTATCTATCTATAAAGCTCTCTACCTACCTACCTATCTATCTATTTGTCTTTCTAATTATTAATTTATCTATCTCTCTATCTCTCTATCTATCTATCTCTCTATCAATCTATCAGTTTATCAGTTTATTAGTCTATTAGTCTATCTATCAATCTAACTATCAATATATCTTTCTGTCTATTTGTATATCTATGTATCTATCTATATGTTTGTCTATATGTTTATATTTTTATCTATCTATTTTATGTCGAAATGTTTATATGACAATCTATATATCTATGTAACTATCTAACTATTATATCTATCAATTAATCAATATATCTTCTTTATATTTTTCTATCTCTCTAACTATCTAACTGTCTTTCTATTTATCAGTCTATTTGTAAATCTTTCTATATATATATATTTTTATATCTATCATCTATCTATCAATTATTCTATCTGTTTACCTTTATATTTGTCAGTTTATCTAAATGTCTATCTAACAAATAGGAAATCAAGTTATTCTCAACAATTGGTATTGGAGGTTTAGGTTGTGCATTATGATGCACCATTGGGTGAAGTTACTATTGATAATAATAATGAATTTAATAAATAGTAAAATTTTTGCAGATAATATCAGCATGTCAAAAGAGATGTTCTCAATTCTCATACACAGTGTTCTGCAAGAATTTTCTAGAAGAATTCATAATTTGTAGATAGTAATGACTACATATGAGGGAAAAGTTAAAATAAAAAAAATTTATGGAACAAAATTTGGATTCTAGAAAATATAGATGGAAGTTTATATATACTAGAAAAATCAATATCAACCCCTTTTGAGGAAGATGATAGAGTCTATGAAGAAAGAAGAGCACATACTAGCACTTGAATTCATCTGAAATATGATATCTTACCAACTTACTTTCAATATAAAAAATGAGAAGAGCATAGTAAGGCTTACGATAGCTCTTGCTAGTATATATAAAAACTAATTTATGCTACAAAAGTGCACATGATGAGGTGTTTTTTCAATCTGAAGTTAACATAGAGCACATCAATGACCCAACAACTCAATTAAGTCAACACAATCACAACTCAATTAAGTTTGTTTGATATTGAAGTCAATGATGAAGTATGTGTTTTGATACTTTTGTGTTCTCTATCAAAAATTAATGTATTACAATTATAGTTGTGCATAGTTCATCAAGAACTAATAAATTGAAATTTGATGATGTTCATGATCTATTTCTAAGCAAGGAGATTCAACAGAGATAGACAAGTGAAATATCAACCACTTTAGAATTATATACAAAGTTAATTGTAAGAAATTCAACTAAGAGAAAATGTCAAAGCAAATCAAAAAACAAGAGGTCTAAATCTAAGAATCATTGTAATTATAATAGCTCAAAGACCATTATGTATTGAAATTATAGAGAGATAAGACACTACAAAAATCAATGTAAGTGTTAGTTATTTTATAGCACGGTAAAATATATCACAAGTATATGAGTTTAACAACTAATAAAGTTAACTCTGTGAATCTGGATTATCATTTCATAGATATTGATTATTTGGATTAATTATCAAAGTTTCTTCATCATCTAAGCTTACAATAAGTAAATAGTTTATAATGTTTACTCAAGTAAACAATTCTATGATTAGCTTACAATAAGTAAACAATATCAAGCCCATGGGTATAAAATTTATGTGTTAATGGCTATAGCGGTGATAAAATATGTGAGTTCTACTCATCCATATAGGTCAAACTACTCAAACCCATCGAAAAGTCATCGGCATCAATTCATGTAGGAAATAATGTATTTCAGATGAGCTGGATATCTTATATATTTTAATCCAGTATGAATCATATTGATAGTCAATGCTAGGGTATTTATAAGGAAGCCTATGCGGCATTTAATTAAACATAGTAATTAAAATATAGCCAAATATATAAATGTATTTAAATGTCTTGTAAATTAGTATCAGTATACATAAAGCCTATTACATTTTTTTTGAACTAATTGAAAACTGGTTAATAAATGTTTACAGATATTAATTTGACATTAATAGATATTAATGTGACTATACTTTAAATTTATAGATATTAAATACACTCAAATGAGTGTGTGTTTTTCCTTATACATAAAGCCATGTATAAAATATAGTTTACAGATATTAATATAATTACACTTATCGGGTAGGCAAGGTATTATGGAATAATATATATTTTCATAATGCAAATTTATTAGATATGTATTTTATAATGATGCCTTACAAATTTCAAGTATACATTATTAAAATCCTATCATAAAGTCAATATATCTTTATTTGTGTAAAATATGTATATAATGTTATATGTATAATACTAATTATATCTGAAATACACGACATGTATATTGAATGTATCATATATAAAATTATGATATATATATATATTAAATATATGGTGTTATATTTATATATAGTTATGTTTATGTAAACTATTTATATAGTTATACATATAATAAAATACACTTATATATTTATATGTTATATACACACTGCCCAACACAAAACAACAATTTTGTGTTATATATGATTAAATTTATATAAGCAATCCAAGTATAGTTAAATTAACAGAATATGTATTTAAATAAAAAGTATAATTAAATTAACAGAATATGTATTATAAAAAGTATTATTAAATTAAGTTTATATTAGCATACCTACTGCCCAACACAACACAAATGCATTAGGTATGTATCACAATAAGTATAATTAAATTAATGTATATGATTAAAGAAGAAGAATTTCGAAAAAAAAATTAATAGAATCAATACGCATTAAGATAATCGATGAAGAATTAGGGTAGAAAAAGTACCTCAAATCAATAACAAATTATCACTTAATTCGAATATGTTTATGTTGCATCGGTGTCAAAAGAAGGATGGAGGACTACGGAGGAGTTGCGTCGCTTATTCTTTGAAAATGTCGAGAGAAAGATGGGGGACTTAGTCTCGACAAAATAAACATTAAATATATATTTCCAAAATATATTTATTTTTAATTATAAAACATTAAATAAATAATATAATATAAATAATAAATAAATAAATATATATATATATATAATAATACAAAAAGACTCATTTATTTTATTTACTATCAAAATTTTTTCAAATAAATTAATGTGCATGTAGCAATTTATAAATTCAAAATATACACCTTACAATTTTTTATTATAATATTAATTAAATACTAAATATATAAACAATTTAATAAAATATTTGATATACAAATTGTGTTCTAAAAAGATATACAAATAATTTGATAGACTGATAGATAGATGGATAGTTTGATTGATTGAAAAATTGCTAAATAAATAGATAAATAGTTATATAGATTGATAGATTTATAAAAATATTTGCATTTAAACACATAAACACATATATACATAGACACATAGACATATAAACATATAGACATATTGACAGATATATGGATATACAAATAGACATATATAATGATAGATAAATAGACATATAGACAAATAGATAGATAGATAGGAAAATAGAGAGATAGATTGTTATACATATAGATAGATAGACATAATGATAGATAGATGGAATGAAAAGCAAATAGACTAATATATATATATAGATAGATAAATAGACAGATGGATAGTTACACAAATTGATAAATAGGCTGATAGATTCACAGATTGTTAGGTAGACAAATAGACATATAGATAGATAGGTTTATAGGAAGATAAGTTGATAAACATATATAAAATAGACAAATAGATAGATAGACATATAAATGGATAGATAGACAAATAAATAGAATGAATGATTGATTGATAGAAAGAAAGAAAGATAAATAGATAGATATATTGATAGACAAATATATAGATAGGCAGATAGGTAATTAAATAGATATATTGATCGACATGTCGATAGATAGATAGATAGTTAGATAGATAGATATATTGATAAGTAGATAGATAGATAAATAGATAGACAAATATACATATATTTAGATGAACAAATAGGCAGATACACACATAGATTGGAAAATATATAGATAGATAGATGATAGATAGATAGATAGATAAACAGATTGATAAATTAATAAATAGATAGATAGATTAATAGATCGGTAGATAATTAGATAGATTGATTAACTGATAGATAGAAAGATAGTTAGTTAGTTAGTTAGATCGATCGATAGTTAGAGAAGAAATATATATAGTTAGATAGTTATATCGATAGATTGATCTACATATAGACATTTAGATAAAAAAATATATTTTGAATGATAGATGGGTAAATAAAAAAATAGTCAAATAGATAGATACAAATGTAGATGGATAGATAGATAGATGATAGAGAAATAGATAGAAAGATACATAGATAGTTAGATATTTTAATAAATAGACAGAAAGAAAGATAAACAAATAGACTGATAGATTGATAGACTAATAGACTAATAAATAGATAGATATATAGACATATCGATAGATACACTAATAAACACATTGATAGATAGACATATTGTCTAATATAGTAATTGAGAGAAAAATAGTTACTTATTTTGATAGAATGATAGTTAAAAATTAAACGTATAGATATATAGATAGATAGATAGATAGATAAATAGATAGACAAATAGATAGACAGATAGGTAGATCAATACATTTATAGATTGATAGATATATATATATATAGTAAGATAGATAAATAGATAAATCAAGAGATATTTAAATCGATAGATATACTAATAGAAAGATATGCAGATAGATACACACACACACACACACACACACACACACACACATATATATATATATATATATATATAAAGATTGATAGATAGATAGGTTCACAGACATATAGATATATATATATATATATATATAGATAAATAGACAGATGGATATATAATGTGATATACCAATAAATAGATAGAGACTTAAACACATAGAAAGATAGATAAACATATGGCTAGATAGCTAGAATGATTGATAGACATATATACAATTATATAGAAATACAGATAGATTGATATATAAAAAGATAGATAGATAGATAGATATATAGATAGATAGATAGACAGATAGGTAGTCAGATAGAAAGATACAAAAATAAAAAGTTAGGTAGACAAATTGATAATTAGATAGATAAAGAGATAGATTGATAAAGATATATATATATATATATATATTGAAAGATAGACAGATAGATAGATAACTAGAAAGATAGATTGATTGATTGATAAATAGACACATTGAAAAGTAGTCAAATAGAAACATAGAGAGATAGATAGAGAAACAAAAATACATAAAAGAGAAATACATATAGATAGATTTACAAATAGACATATAGACAGACAAATAGATAGATAGATATATAGATAGGTAGAATGTTAGATATATACATTGATAGATAGATAAAAAAAATTAGATAGCACTTCAACAAAAAACATATTCAATGATGCTTAAAAAGCATCATTAATGATATTTCATGTCGCTTATCGAAAATGTCATCCGCTAGCCTGTAATAATAAGTATTTGCCTATAATGTCGTTTTTTAGAAGTGGCATTGAAAAGAACCTTGACGCTAAAAAAACTGTCATTGTTTATTATACCAATCTACCTTGATACTCAGAGAAATATCATTATTTGTTGTATTAATCTTAAATTATTTGAATACAAAGACACTTAGTAAAAGTGTCAAAAAAGATAATGATTTAATTAAATATCAATTTAATAATTGTTGTAAATAAATTTTCACCTATTATTGTAATAATGCATGAACATAAAAAAAACATACGTTCCAATCCATACCAAGATTTTAGTTTTTAATTACAATGGGGAACTTGTACTTCTTACATTTCATAAAAAAAATATCACAATTTCAACATTCATTTCTTTAATTCAATTCAAATTTTCTTATATATGCAACCCAATTGTGCCTTATCTCCAAGAAATTACTTCATGCTAGCTTGGCTAAGTTGAAAGTTTATTTCCTAAAAAAGCAACCTACATACAAAAAGATGAACTAAAATCAATTATACTTGCAGAAAAAAAAATATTATAGAGCGTTGGAAAATAAAAATGAAGGAATGATAATAACATTTCATGAAAATAATTTATATAACAATTGACATATATGATTAAAAAAATTTAACAACAACAAAAACAAATTTGTAGTAATGGGTAAAATAGAAACCAAAGATTTATCAATTATGATATAAAAGTTGATCAATTATGGTAAAATACAAAACAATAATAATCCATTAAAAACATATATGTGTGTAGTGAGTTGAAAGATCAATAGTCACAAACTACTCGAAGAAACACTACAAAAACCAATTAAATTTAATAAAATGAAAAGTTAAATTACAAGCCATCTTCTCAATAATTTTAAAAAACTCAATTAGATGCTATGTAATGTAATTTTGAGTTCTATTGATTACACATATATAGTAATCCATCAACTTATAGTTTTAGATTCATTAATAAAATAAAAGGCTATGCAATAAAAAAAATTTGTGCCTTGAAAAAATCATTGTGTTTTATAAGGGTGACAATGTAACTTACAATGTTTTGGTAATGTATTGAAGCCAAAAGTTGAAATCTCTATGTTTTCCATAGCCAATCAACAAAAAAAATCTATAGTTGACAATGAAAACAAAAGATAATATGATAACAATAAAGTTCCAATTGCATATTCCATGTTAAAATATTTAATAGAAAGAAAGAAGTAATAAACTTGATATCATTATGAAAAATACATTTATTATCACAATAGTTCATGGACCATTCCAAAGTTGGAAGATCTTCTAACTTCACCAAAAAAATGTTTCCCTTTAGACACCTATGAATCATGCATACAATATACTAACTTAATTTAACTATTGGAAATTAAAGAAATATCATGAATGTGGAAGGAAAATACTAAAAAGTCTTCAAATGATTATGTCAAACAATTTACCTTTAGTCATAGTTTGGTTCAAAAGAGAGATAAAGTATGAACCTCATCAAAAGTGATAGTTGGATATGCCAAAATTTGTTCATGCTTCAATACAAAAAGGTATCCTCAAAGCTTTCAAACCGAGGAAAGTATTAATTGAGTCAGCAACATCACCCATTCAGATCGCACTTCATTCAACTCATCATTGTTGTATGTTTTTTTTCCATGAAACTATTGAAAAGTAAAGTAAAAGTTTCATCAATTACATTGGAAAATAAAATAACCATTGATATATTGAGAACCAACAAATCAACACATACATTTGTTGTAAGACATCCTTGATCGAGAATGATATCTCTCATATATCTCATCACATAGTATCCACATTCAAAACTACCTAGTTGTATCGGGCACTAAATAGATAAAAAAATCATTATATTTATATGGAGTTACTTGCAAGTCATATTTTACTAAGTTTAAAATTAAGAAGATGACACTAAATATTTTATTACTTAGTTTATATGAGTTATTTACCCATAATACAACCCATTTAGGCTCTCTTTTTGACGATTTATGTTTTTTAAGTGGATGAATTCTTAGAGCCCTACATGAAGAAAATACTTTTTGTTACCAACTATGCTTCATTCTATAATATTAAGGGAAAAACTTATATATTACCATTGTCTTTAAGATCATCTGAAGGTTGATGATGCAAGGAATCAAGGTAATAGGCGATCAAAGTCCTTATGTCAAGTACCACTAAAACCCAATGACAACTACAAAATTAACGTGAGTGTAACTACATATCAATTATAATTTGATAGATATGCATACTTATAAGATTACTTATGTTTAATAACTTACACTTGGTTATATGGAATAAAAACAAAATCAGCATTATTTGTATTCATCAACCGATTATCTATAACCCATGACCTATTTTTCTTGCTTGCTTCTCCCATTCCAGCTTTGGAAACAAAGGAGGGATTTACAAAAATAAATCACTCTACCTCTTTAGCATCAACCATCTTTTTATGTAAGTGCCTAATTTAATTTCACACAATATTTAAAAGTTTTAATATTTTAATGTAACTGAAATTAATTATAATTCTCATTATGAAAAATTAAAGCATAAATAAGATAGTTTAACTATACGAAAAACATATTAAATGGTTCTCTTACCATATATAGAACATAAGGAAATTAGATGACACCTATATTGATGAAATTATGATATCCATATCTTCTTTCATGAGGAAGGTCTTAAAAGACTCTCCAAAAACATCCTTTATGATTTCTACTGCATGTACCTTCTCATCCTTTAACAACAGCCCAACAAATATAGCAAAGTTCTTGATATCTACAGGGTTCTCATCCTTAAAACTCAATGTTCTCTCTCTATGCCTCTATTTCTTAAATTTCTTTGAATCCCATCAAACATAACATATCATTGTATATATAAGAATTTTCCTAAATAAAATAGTTTTTATATCAGTAACAAGAAATTTGTTATTAAAAAAAAACACATACCCAGATGAGATGAGCAGTAAGAATGACTAATTGGACAGGCAATAAAATTTGATGCCCAATAGCATCTCCAATAGTGGTAATTTGGCTTGGAATAGGTACAAAAAGTAATGCATTTGGATCATAAGAAACATCCACAGCAACAAGGAAGTTAGCACCACATTCAAGTACTATTGTTCCAGCTGCAACTACATTTTCTTTTGTCCCTATGGCCAATTGACATTTCCTAACCTATAAAATGAAACAATATTGTTTAGTTATATGCAATCATCTAAAGTTGATAATTTCCAAGTAGGAAAGAATTAGTTAGACAAAATAAAGTTATCATAACTTAATGAGCTTATTAATATAATTTATTATCCAAACATATATTGTAACATTACTTCTATATAGGAATTAATCAACTAGGTAAGTTGATATAAAAATTATGAGTTTGTGTTAACATAATTTTAATATAGAACATAATATTAATTACAACTTATCTTGTTTGCTTTTAGGGTTGGAGGAGTATGGTCATCTACTCGACATTTTGGTTGCTCAACAATTTTAGGAAGGACAATATATTTTTGGAGCATGTTAGAGCTACTAACATTAGATTGTGGTGTGGTGGGTACCATCTGAGAGATTTGGAATATAATTTTTGCCTCAAACTTTGATTGTCGCTCTTGCGATTCTTTCATAAATTCCCACAAAACATGATCTACCATAGAATGAAAATATTGTCGTGGTGTATAATGCTTTCATTTAGCTAGTACTCGACCACTATATTCAGGAGCTCCCATTGCTTCAGTAAGTATGTCATTTCCATTGAAACTAAAACTACATTCTTGTGACTGTTGCAACATCTTATCCTAAAACACAATGATGTTATAAAATTTAATGTCATATTGGTTAATATAAATAAGTTATTAACGTAAATGAAATATATGTTAAATAACTTATACTTACAATCTTCTCCACTACCGGAATGACCACTTCATCATAAGTGCCATCTTTTTTCTCCATTGCTTTCTTCCATAATACACTTCTATCAATGACTTTAGTAAAGCCATTTGCTACCAACTTTTTAAAATATTGAAATTATAAATTAACAACATATTTAACTTACCATCTCTTCCTCAAGACCAGCATATCCCTTCCTACTAAGATGATGATTATAAATATGCTTTTTCCTTCTTTCTTTTTGAACTTCTCTCAACTCCTTCAAATTTTATTTCATATTAAGTAAAGAAAATATGAGTATATGACATGAAAATAATTAAAAATTTACCTTAAATCTTTGAGACAATCTTTCTTTGACAAAAATTTTCTAATCTTCATATTCAATAAAACTGTATTCAACTAGTGGTTTTTTAAGAATCTCTAGTTGGTCTTTGAAAGGAATGATATACTTTGCAGTCAACATGTTCTTGAATGATCTAAAGCACCTACTCATTGATTTTATACAATAAGTTCTACTTTTACAATCCAATGTAAATGCAGCCTAGAAGTAATGAACATCATTATTAGTTGTTAAAAAAATTTTCAAAATAGAATTAGAAAACGTTATAGATAGAAAAAAATACTAGTTTACCTCAATGGAGTCCCACAATTTATTCTTCAATTGCTTAGGTACATGGTGTCAATTGTTATATCAAATTGGGACCATGGTAAATGCCAATACACCTAAATAACTTGTGAGATGCACAACATCTTGTCCAACATAAACACCATCAACATTATACTTTACTGCAAATTTTATTCCTTTGCTCCTATTCTTGATAATCATAGTCTTTCTTGTTATCCCTCTACATCTCTTTCTTTTAGTTGCTTTATCTTGTTGTTCTGTATCCATACCTATCATAAAAATATTTATATATTATATGTACAACAAATAAAGAAACAAAAAGTTAGTGGTGCTTACTCAATATAAGGTTGGACAATTGAGGTATTTTCCAACACATAATGATGTGCTTGTAACCATAAATTGGAATTGACCTTCATAGTATGACCTCCGAATATTGGTGCCCCGACTTTTTGGTCAATGTTTGAACTACTAGAAATTTCAATTGCATCCACATTTGATAAGTACTTTGTACAAAACTCGATTCATTCTTCTACAATATAGCATTCAGCAATACAAGCTTCAGGTCGAGTACGATTTCGTACATAGCCTTTTAACACTTTCATAAACCTTTCAAATGGGTACATCCACCTAAAGTAAACCGGTCCAAAAAGTCTCACTTCTCTTACAAGATGCACAGTAAGATGCACCATGATATCAAAGACTGAAGGTGGGGAAGTACTTTTCAAACAAGCATAATATCACCACTATCTCATTTTGTAACTCATCTAATGAAGGAACATCAACGACTTCACTAAAGAGAGCATTGAAAAAGAAACTCAATTTACAAATGACATTCCTAACATGCTTGGGCAAGATAGAACGTAACAAAATCGGCTAAAATTATTGTATTAATGCATAATAGTCTTGGGCTTTTAATCCATAAAGTTTCAAGTCTTCCATTGACACGAGGTTTCGAAGGTTAGAACAATATCCATAAAGAACTTTCAATTGCAAAAGTGTTTGGCAAAACACCTTCTTTTCCATAGTAGAAAGTGTATAAAATGCAGCAGGGAGATATGTTCTCTTTGATTAAAACCTTGGTGCCAATTCGCAACTTAAGCCTATTCAACGAGATCCAAGCAAGAATTAAGCCCATCCTTTGTCTTACCTACAATGTTGAGTAAGGTACCAATAATGCTTTCATAAACATTTTTCTCAATATACGTTACATCCAAATTATGACGAACATGAAGATATTCCCAATACTCAAGATCAAAGAATATGGACTTCTTTTTCCAACAATTTGTATTGTTGATTTTAGATTTTGCTCGATTAACCTTTTTTTCCCCCAAGAATTACAAATTCCATTATTATTTTTAATATTTCCCTGCCAGTCAATATTTGTGGAGGTGAGAGAAACTCTTGTTTTCTGTCAAATGCTTTCTTTTGTTTCATATATGGATGGTTTCTTGGAAGAAATCATCTATGTCTAGTATAGGAGTTCTTTTTTCCATGCTTTAACCTACAAGAATATGTTTCTTCTCCGCATATTGGACAACCATAATATCTTTTAACTATGCACCCTGACATGTTTCCATATGCAGGAAAATCATTGATTATCCATAACAGAACGGCTCTTAAAGTAAAGATTTCTTGTTGATGTGAATCGTAAACTTGAACTTCGACCTCCCACAATGTTATTAAATCTTCTATTAGCGGTGCTAAATAGACATCAATGTCATTGCTAGGTTGTCGTGGACCTGAAATTAATAAAGATAACATCATAATTTTTTTTTATGCACAACCATGGAGGAAGGTTGTAAATTATCATGAGAATGGGTCAACACATTTGTTTCCTATTAAATGAACTGTAAGGATTTATGTAATCTAGAGAAATTGCAAGTCTCAAGTTTCTAGGTTCTAAGAAAAACTCAGGCCATTTGTGATCAACTTGCTTCCATGATGGTGAATCTGATGGATGACGCATTTTCCCATCAAAATTACTTTCTTCAACATGCCATATGAGCTCTTTTGCAATTTTTCATAATTGAAACATTCTTCTAAATCTTGGAATTAAAGAAAAATACCACATTACTTTCGCAAAAACTCCTTTTCTCCTCTTAGTTCCTGTGTTATCTGTCATCTACCTCGAAGTTCCACAGGTAGGACATAAAGATGCATCTTTCAACTCATTCCGATAAAGTACACAATCATTTGGGCATACATGTATTTTCTCATATTCCATTCCCAAAGAATTTAATGTCTTTTTCGCTTAATACATGGACAAAGGTAATTCATTATTTAAAGGCAACATATCTCCATGTATTTGTAAAAGCTCTGAAAAGATCTTATCAGACCACCCAAAACGTGCTTTCAAGTTGTATAATTTGATCAAGGCAGACAATCTTGTAATGTTTCTGCAACCAGGATATATTCGTTTTTCAACATCTTGTAGTAATCTTGCAAACAATTTAGGATCATTTTGACAATCATCATGTGCAGTTTGAACCATTTCTATTGTACTATGTTGATCATCAAATTGAAGTCTATCATAATGTTATGCTCTTATGGTTGGTGGGCCACTTGGAGCTGCCTCTCCATGCTAATACCATATATGGTAACTTTGATCAATTCCAAAGAAAAATAAATGGTCTTGAATCTTTTGAGGATTATGGAATATCATATTATCACATTGTAAGTATTGACATTTAATGGAGGTTTTATTTGTAGAATTTTATATTGCAAATGTAACAAAACATTCAACTTCATCTTCATATTTCTTAGATCTCCTATCCTTTGAGATCCATGAATGATATATTTTTAAAGATAAAATTATTTCAAATAGTGATCAAACTTCAAATGGAAGAACATATCAACATTCCAATGTTATTCGTTTAGCAACCTCTATTTTCTCTATTTAAAGAAAATTCAATAATCAATTTAATTAAATATTTATAAGCATGTCAGATCTAAGATAGAAGGAATGAGCATTACTATTCTAATCATGTTGACTTTGTTTACATAGATCTACCCTTATAGAATAACATACTGAATATTTATAATTTTAAACAATCCAATTATATATATATATATATATTATTGCTTAGGAGTAGTAAATTCAAAAAGATGTATAATCACATTACAACAAGTGTATATAAATATTAACATATATAATATCAAGTTATGTTATTTGTTTTATGCTAACATTTCTAACAACATAAATTAGGGAGTGGATCCAATCCCATATAGGAATACATAATTTCTATGTGTCAACCACCAATGTTCTTAGATTCATTTTTTTAAATTGATTACATATCGCATTAATTTTAGAAGATTAACTTTTTTCGAATCATTTATAAGATTAACTTACACTTATTCTACCGTATGCTTATTTCAAATATATTACTTTTATTAGGAAGGCCTAAGAATCAACTTTCAACTTAAAGCAACATCAAACAGTCAAAATACTATGAAGGAAATTGAATGAAATTAATTAATTTTGATTATTTAAAGTGCACATATGTAATTGTCCCACAAAATAAACAATAAGGCAACCAAAATTTTTATTATTATCTAACGTATCATAATAGCCTAAATGATGATGATTATTAATATTTTTACTATAATTATATCATTATTTTAATTTTATCTTTCACAAAAAAATGATTATATATATATATATATATTCCAACCAAGGATAACTTTTTACTTATATTTATTCGAACTAAGGTTAACTTTTTACTTTAAATATAATAACTTTGTGTTTGAATTAAATTGAGAATGATAATAAGAGGTCATCTGGGATGACTATTAATTTTGATGTCCCTATCTTTATATTTAAACAACAAATATAAGAATAATAAGAATAATAATCCATAAATCAATAAATAGATATTAATTTATTTCAAATTGCACATTTTTTTGAAGGAAATCAAACATGAGAAATTATTTCACACAGTTAGCATGATTCTTAGAAAATTAAATATTAAAAGAAAAAATATCATTTAATTATTCTATATATAAAAGTCAAATATGAGAAAATTCAATTCATTAATATAAAAATAATTTATTCTGCTCCTAATCTAATCATAGAACCTCCCATTATGCATTCTAGTGCATTATAGGTTTTTATTCCTTTTTTGTTATTTTTTTTATGAAAATTTGTTTAAATCATATTTGAGGTAAAAAGCTAATTCTCTAATTTATAAGAAAAAGGACCTGACATTGGGGAAAATAAAAAATAAGATGATTTTTTTTTATCAAACATGTCTAAGAAAAAAGAGAAAATAAAAAGTGTTTTGAGAAAAGGAAAATTTTTATTGGCCATGTATTTTCCTTTTAACTATATTATTTTATTTAATTCTAACAACTTAGAAATTTTATATAATATTTACTAGACCCCCACATCTTATTTTCTTTATTTGTGTAGCTTAATTTAACAAATACTTTGCTTAATTTCTCATTTTTCATAATCATTATTCCCATGTATAAAAGGTATATAACATATATATTCTCTTTTTGATAGTAATATCCTTATTTGTGTAGCTTATTTTTATAAATACTTTATTTAATTTCTCATTTCCAATAATCAATATTCCGAGGTATATAAAGTACATCTTCTTGTTGTGAGGAAGATAGTAATATTCTATTCAAACTTCTCCATGAATAGAAAACATTTAAAAAATAAAGTAAAAGTATTTAATTAGGTGCGTATTAATTTGCCTATCATCTATTTTTATACAAGATAATAATATATTTTGATTTTGCTGTAATATCAAACATAAAATAAACAAATACGTGAGCTAGACTAATTTATAGATATGACATTACATGTCTCTAGGTCCTTAGGCTAATTGATTTTGAAATGGCATGACTATAGAGCACACATTTTTAGGAATTATAGCCTTCTTTTTTCCATACATTCACGGTTTGAAAAATAGAGGAGGAGAGAAAATTCTTGGCCCTCCACTTTGCCTTATTTGACCTCCTTTCCCAAGAATTATTTTATTTTATTTTGTAGACACGTGAAAAGATTGACATGACTCAATGAGTAGAAAATTTGGAATCACATTTTTTCTAAATGGCAGTGTGATAGGAAGTAGAAAATTGTTCCAGAACTTAGCTTCCACTTTGCCTTCTCCCTTCAAACCAAACTAGCGAACTTAGCTCTGAAACTAGAAATAACACTCTCTAAACGTCATAACCTTTCAAACATTAACTCAACCCGTTAACTCCTAAAAAATGTAATCTTACAATAGTAAACTCTTCAACCTTTTTAAAGTAGAGCCCACCCCAGAACACTATAATCATCCATATTTGATAAACTTAAACTGCTTAACAAAAAAAAATAGGAAAGATTTTCTCATTTTCTAATACATAAATTATAGTGAACTAACCCATTTTTGATACATAAATTAAAAGGAGACAAGGAAAAAGACATTAAAAATTAGACTCCTCATTTATAAGACTATCAAAGAAGTCTCAAGGTCCTCCACCAACAAAATCAATGTCTGAATCGTAAATATAGTTTATTTTTTTACCAGATTTGCAGGAGCTCCTCATGGGTGAGAACATTAAAAGTTGGATTCATCATGTACAAGTCACCGAAAGAAGACTCTGGATTAATAATACCACAAAATCATTGATTCAATAGGAGCTTTCAACTGATTCAGTAGGAAGAATGAAAAGAAGAATAGTAGTCTACCTTTTAGATTAGTGTTGTTTGTGACTTTGTGCTTTGTCGGGTTGCAAGAGTTTTAGAGCATCTCCAACTATGCTCTCTTATTTAGCAACTAAAAAAATATTAAAATAATATATTATCTATTTTAGCTATTCAATTTTTAAAGTTAACTCCAACAATGTTATCTATTTTAGCTATCCACATCAACAAACTATAACTAACTTTTAAAAAATAATTTTTTAACTAATATATAAAATACCATTTCATCACAACACACACAATGCTGATATATACTTAAATTTAACTAGATAATTATTTAAAAAACAAAAAATAAAATAAATGATTTTGACCTGAATCAAAAACAAAAATTTATATTTAAGAAAAATGAGATGAAATTAAAAAAAAACAAAATTTATATTTTAGCTATCCAAATTTCACTATATTTATATTTAAAAAATATATATTTAAAAAATGAGATGAATTTAAAAATTTATATTTTAGCTATATAGCCACAAAATATGGGTAGTTAAAATCCAGTTTTGGCTGGATTTTAACTAGATAAAATAGATAACATGATTCACGAAATCATGTTTCACGAAAACATGATTCACTAAATCTCATTTATATCTAAAAATGAGATGAAATTTAACTAGATAAACATGATTCACGAAATCATGATTTTGTTGAAAGAAAGCATGATTTCGTGAATCGAAATCCAGATTTTGTGCATCGAAATCCAGTTTTCACTGCCCGAAACATTTTTTTCAATTCACGAAATCATGTATTAACGAATGCATGATTTTTCTTTTTTTCGATTTATTAACGAAATCTTGATTTCGTTGCTCGTAATATTTTTTTCAATCAGCGAATCAATATACTGGGACATGGTGTTGAAGATGAAATTGAAAATACTGCTCAAAACATAATCTCGATTGATGTGTTAAAAATATTAAGATTACCTAAATTTTGGATACTTTTCAAAACGATAATCTCGAGTGATGCGTCTGGCGAGGAATGAAGACTCGCAATTTCTAGCGAATCTTCATTTTATTAAATGAAGATAAATTAAATATTATATTCATCACATCATTTTATTAAATGACCTTAAATTTTCATTTTATTATTATTTCAATTAGGGATAAATTAAATATTAATAGATTAAATTTAAAAATTAAATATTATTACTTATTTTATAATTAAAAAATTCAAATTTGAATTTAAAAATATATAAAAATTTTTTTTTAATTTGCTCATAAGTTTTTTTTTATTTTTAATAAATAGTTTTCAACTAAAAATTGATAATTTTTTTTATTAATCTAAAGTAAAATCTAAAATATTATTACTTATTTTACAAATAAAAAAAATACAAAACTAATTAGTTCCAAATCAATAAATTCAAAATTAATATTTTTATATCCATGACACTTATAAAAGTGACAATGTTTTTAATTTTCAGCCCCTTATTCCTTGTCATTTTTTAAGGAGTCAAGAAATTTCCTAACCTATTAGTCTTAACAATGATACTTCTAGTAAGCACCATAAAAACAGAAAACATATTCCAAATAATGATGTTTTTAGAAAAATGTCATGACATGTCTAATTACAAATAGAATAATGACATTTTCTGAAAATGTTATGGAACAAAACGTCATAAATTTGAAGTTTTGTTGTAGTGTAGATAGAAAGATAGGCAAATAAACACATAGTAGATAGACAAATAGACAATTAGAATATAAATATATAGATAGATAGAATGATAAATAGATAGATAAAATGATAGACAGACAGATAGATAAATAAATAGATAGATAGATAAATCGATCGATTAATACATAGATAGATAAGTAGATAGACAAATAGAAAAATAGATAGATAGTCATATACAAAGATCTTCACATAGCCAGATAGATGGATATGCAAATAGACAGATTGATTGATTGACAATTAGATCGATATACAAACGAGAACTATAGACATATAGACATTTTGATATATAAGAACATATACATATTTACAATTAGTCAAATAGACAAATAGAGAGATACACTAATAGATACATAGTCAGATAAATAGATATAGAAATAGATATATAGATAGATATAGAGATAGATAGATAGATATAGAGATAGATAGATATATAGATATAGAGATAGATAGATAGAGACACAAATAGAGAGATATACAAATAGATAGATATATATATATATATATATATATATATATAGTTAGACTATTATATAGTTAGATAGATATAGAGATAGACAGATAGATAGATAGATAAACAAATAGACATATTGACAGATTAACAGATAGACTGATAAAAATATAGATGGATTGATAGATGAAAGATAGATAAATAGATAGACAAATAAAGAGTTAGAATCATTGAAAATAGATAGATACATAGAAAGACATATAGATAGATAGATTGATTGATTGACAGTTAGATATATTGATAGATAGATAATTTGATTGATAGATATATATATTGATAGATAGACATATAGATAGGTCGACAGATTGATTGATTGATTCATAGACAGATAGATAGGTAGATAGATACGTATATTGATAGATAAATAGATACACAGACACATTGAAAAATTGATATATAGAAATATAGATAAATAGATAGATACATAGATAGATAAACATATATACTAATAGATAGATAGATATATAGATAGATAGATATATAGATAGATAGATATATAGATAGCCTGATTTATAGATATACAAATAGATAGATAGACAGATAGACAAATTGATATAGAGATTGATATACTAATAAATAGAAAGATAAATAGATAGAAAGATAGATAGTTAAAAGACTAGACCCATAGAAAGATAGATAGATTGACATATAAAGTCTTAGTATGATATCCAAATAGATAGATTGATAGACATATAGATTGATATTTAGATAGATAGATAGACAGAAATATAGGTAGATAGATAGATAGAGAGATATATAGATACACAGATAGATAGATAGAGTGATATATAGATAGACATATACATACATAGCCATATATAAAGATTGATTTATAAAAAGATACATAGAAAGACAAAATAGATAATTAGACAAATACAAAGAAGATAGAAATATAGATACATAGATATATAGATAGAAAGATAAATAGATAGATAAAAAAAGATATAAATACATATATATATATATATATATATATGTATGTATGTATGTATAGATTAATAGATAGACAGAAAGACAGATAAATAGATTTATAGATACATAGATAGACAGATAGACAATTAGACAAATAGAAAGATTAAAAGATAGTCAGACAAAAGACATGCATAATAATAGAAATACAGATCGATAGATATAAATATAGATAGATAGATAAACAAATATTAATATATATAGTTAGATAGACAGATAGGCATATAAAAAGATAGAAAGATAGACACATAAACACATAAATACATAAATAGATAGTCAGATAGACAAATAGATAAATAAACAAATAGACATATAGATAGATAGACAAATAAATAGATAGTCAAATAAATAGACAGGTAGATAAATAGATATATAGAAAGATAAAGAGAGAGATAGTTAGATAGACAGCTCAATAGAAAGGTAGGTAGAAAAATAGATAGAAAGATAGATAGATATCTAACTGATAGATTGATTGATTGATTGACATTTTGATAGATAGACACATAAATAAATAGATAGATATATAAAAATATAGATAGGTAGATGATAGATATATAGATTGACAGATAGACATATAGACAAATAGATATATAGACAGATAAACATGCAGATAGATAGATAGATATATATAGATATAGATAGATAGATATAAAGATCGATAGATAGATTGAATGATAGATAGATAAACAAATACATGTTAGATAGTTATATAAATATATTTAGAAAGATAGATAGTTAGATAGTTACATATATAGATTCATACAATTATAACATTTAGATTAAAGATAGATAGACATGTCGAAATATAGATAGATAGATGATAGACAAATAGATTGAGAGATATATAGATGTTGGATATCTAGATTGATAAATAGAAAGATAGTTAGACAAAAAGAGTGAAATATTGATACACTGATAGATTGATAGACTGATAGACATATAGACATATAAACAGATACAATAATAAAAAAAAGACAAATTGATAGATAGACAGATAGACCTATAGTAAAATAGATAAATAGACAAATAGACAGATAGATCGATAGATATATAGATAGATAGATAAATAGATAGATAGATAGACAAATATATACATAGATAGAAAGATAGATAGCCAAATTAACAAATAGATAATTAGAGTGATAGACTAAAAGACAACTCGAGAAATATATATATAGATAGATATATACATAGATAGATACACAGACAGATAGATAGATAGAAAGATAAATAGATAGTAGATAGATAAATAGACAGACAGATAGATAGATAGATAGAAAAATAAACAGATTGATAGATAGACAAATAGATAAACTAATAGATAGATAGATAGAAAAATAAATAGATAGATAGATAGTTAGATAGTGATAAATATAGTTAGATATAAATATAAAAAAATAGATAGACAAATAGACTAATAGAAAGATAAATAGACAAACAAATAGATAGAATGATAAATAGACATACAGACAAATGGACATATAGATAGATTGACATATATATAAATTGATAGACAAACAAATAGATAGATAGATAGTGAAACAAATAGACTAATAGATAGATAGATAGCAAATAGACTGGTAGAATGATCGATAGACATATAGATCTATAGATAGATAGATATATAGATTGATAGAAAATAGATCGATAGACAAATAGATAGATAGATAGATAGATAGGTAGGTAGATATATAGTTAAACAAATAGATTGATAAACATATAGACAGATAAATAGATAGATAGATTGATTGATTGAAAAATGTATAGATAGATATTTAGATAGATAGATAGATATTTAGATAGATAAATAGATAAATATATAAATAAACATAAAGGAAGATATTTAGATATCCAATTTGACAAATATACTAATAGGTAGATAGATAGATAGTTACATAAATAAATAAGTATATAATATATATATATATATATATAGACAGAAAGATAAATAAATAGTTTGATAAATATACAGATTGATATATAAATAGATACAGAGATAAACACTTATACACAAATACAAAAAGTCAAATAGACACATAGACACTTAGACAAATAGGGTGATAAATAGATACAAAGATAGATAGACAAACATAAGAATACATATACAAATAAATAGATAGACTGATAGACAAATAGATAGATAGAAAAATATAGAGATGGAAAGATAGATTGATAGATATGCAAAAAGAAAGATATACCAATATACATATAGCTAGATAGATAGATAGACAGATATACAAATAGATAGACATATAGATAAACAAATAGATAGATGAATAAATAGATAGGTAGAAAAATAAACATATTGAAAGACAAATATATGGATAGAAAGATATATAGATAAATAGATTGATTGATTAATTGATTGACAGATAGATAGATAGATAGATATATAAATTGATAGACAGATAAACTTATTTATATATAGACAAATACACAAAGAGACACATACACACAAACACACACACAAAAATATTAATAAAAAGATACAAATATATAAATACAAACATAAGAATAGATAGACAAATAGATAGATAGACATATAGATAAATAGATAGCTATGAAAATAATGAGATACAAAGATAGATAGATAGATAGATAGATAGATAGAAAGATAGAAAGATAGATAGACAAATAGATAGACACTCTGATATACAGATAGACAGATAGACAGACTGACTGATATACAGATAGACAGACAGATAGACAGATAGAAAGATAAACAGATATAAAGATAGACAGAAAGAATGATAGATTAATACATATATAGACTCAAAGATAGTTAGATAGATAGCTAGATCTACAGATAGAAAAGTAGATAGATAGAAAGCGATATAGGTAGAAAGATAGATAGATAAATAGAAAAGTATATATCAATATAAAGCTATATAAATAGAAAGATAGACAAGTATATAGAAAGCTATATAGATTGATAGATAGATATACAAATAGATAGATAGTAAAATAGACTTAGAGATAGACAGATAAATAGATAAATAGATAGATTGATATATATACATATAGATATATAGAGATATAGATAGACAGATCGATATATAGATAGATATATTGATAAATAAATTCAAATATAGATAGAAATATAAATAGAAAGATACATAGAGATTTAGATATATAGATAAATAATTATATAGATAGACTAATTTATATATAGATAGATAAACAAATAAGTAGATAGACATATATCCAAATATAAAAATAAATCTATAAAAAGATAGACAAATGTTAGATAGACCGGTAGCTAGATAGATAGATAAATAGATTGATTGATAAATAAATAATGAAATAGATATATATATATATATATATATATATATATAGACATTTAGATATATAAACATAGAGATATTTAGACACAAAGACACATATAGACAAACATATTAACACATAAATACAAATATACATAGTTAGATGGAATATTGACTGATCGATTGACAAATAGATATATAGATAGATATATAAATAGACAGATAGACAAATAAATAGATAGACAGATAGATAGATATGTAGAAAGAAAAATAGAGAGATAGATAGATATACATAAAGATAGATACACACATAGATAGATAGATGGAAAGAAAGACAAATAGAAAGATGTATTAAAAGATATATAGATTGATTGATTGATACATAACTAAATATATAGCTAGATAGATTGATAGATATAAAGATATGTAGATAGATATATTGATTGATTGATATATATATATATATACATAAATAGATAGATACTCTGATAGATAGAAAAATAGACAAATAGTTAGATAAATAAATAGACAGATAGACCGATAGCTAGATAGATAGATAGATAGATAGATAGATAGACACATATATATATAGAAATATAGATAGATAGACATATATATAGATCTATAGACATATAGAGAGATAGATAGTTTACCACATTATTTGATTACCACATAGATAGATAGATAAATAGATAGACAGATAAATAAATAAACAAATAAGTAGATAGGCTTTTAAGGTAGATCGTTAGATAAATAAATAGACATATAGAAAAATAGACGGATAGTCAGATAGATGGATAGACAGATAGATTGATGAATAGATAAGCAAATAGACAGATAGACAGATATACAGATAAACAAATAGATTGATAAACAAATAGACAAATTGACAAATAGACTGATAAAAAAGTAACCATATAGAAAATTAGATAGAGACAAATAAGCATATTGATAGATTAATAGATAGGTATAAAAATAGATAGACTATTTGACTGATAAAAAGAAAGACAATTAGATAGTTAGAGTGAGAGATAGATAGATAGATAGATAAATAGAAAAATCGACAGATAGATAGAATGACAAAAAGGCATATAAACAAATAGATAAATTGATAGATTGATAGAGAGATTGATGGATAGATACACAAATAAATAGATAGATATATATATATATAAGATAGACATATAGATAGAAAGATAGATACACAAATATATAGATAGGTAGACAGATAGATTGCCACATATACACATAGACAGAAAGATTTATAGATAGTTAAACAAATAAATAGATAGAAAACATAGACAAATAAATAGATTGATAGATAGATACATTAATAAAATAGTACACATATAGACATATAGATAAGGAACCTTCAATTGTAAAATTATTTGGTAAAACACCTCTTTTCCATTGTAGAAAGTGTATAACATGCAGGAGGGAGATATGTTCTCTTCAATTCAAACCTTGGTGCCAATTCGCTCCTTAAGCCCATATCTACAAGATCCTAGCGAGAATTAATCCTATCATTTGTCTTACCTGCAATGTTGAGTAAGGTACCAATAATACTTTTACAAATATTTTTCTCAATATGCATTACATCCAAATTATGAAAAGCATTAATATATTTCCAATACTCAAGATCAAAGAAAATTGACTTCTTTTTCCAATAATTTGTTTTGTTGATTTTAGATTTTCCCAGATTAACCTTTTTTTCCCCCAAGAATTACAAATTCCATTGATTTTTTTTAATATTTCCTCGCTAGTCAATATTTGTGGAGGTGACCCGAACTCTTGTTTTCCATCAAATGCTTTCTTTTGTTTCTTATATGGATGGTTTCTTGGATGAAATCGTCTATGTCCAGTATATAAGTTCTTTTTTCCATGCTTTAACCTACTAGAATATGTCTCTTCTCCACATATTGGATAACCATAATATCCTTTAACTTTGCAGCCTGACATGTTTCCATATGAAGGAAAATCATTGATTGTCCATAAAAGAACGGCTCTTAATGTAAGATTTCTTGTTTATGTGCATCGTAAACTTGAACTCCGACCTACCACAATGTTATTAGATCTTCTATTAGCAGTGCTAAATAGACATCAATGTCATTTCCAGGTTGTCATGGACCTGAAATTAATAAAGATAACATCATAAATTTTCTTTTCATGCATAACCATGGAAGAATGTTGTAAATTATAATGAGAATGGGCTAACAATCTTTATTTCCTATTAAATGAACTGTGAGGATTTATGCAATCTACAGAAATTGCAAGTCTCAAGTTTCTAGGTTCTAAGAAAAACTCAGGCCATCTTTGATCAACTTGCTTCCATGATGGTGAATCTGATGGATGACGCATTTTCCCATCAAAATTACTTTCTTCAACATGCTATATGAGCTCTTTTGCAATTTTTCATGATTGAAACATTCTTCTAAATCTTGGAATTGAAGAAAAATACCACATTACTTTCGCAAGAACTCCTTTTCTCCTCTTAGTTCCTGTGTTATCTGTCTTCCACCTCGAAGTTCCATAGGTAGGACATAAAGATGTATCTTTCAACTCTTTCTGATAAAGTTCACAATCATTTGGGCATGCATGTATTTTCTCATATTCCATTCCCAAAGAATTTAATGTCTTTTTCGCTTCATACATCGACAAAGGCAATTCATTATTTAAAGGCAACATTTCTCCAAGAATTTGTAAAAGCTCTAAAAAGCTATTATCATACCACCCAAAACGTGCTTTCAAGTTGTATAATTTGATTAATGCAGACAATCTATTAAAATTTCTGCAACCAAGATATAATGGTTTTTCTAGACCTTGTAGTAATCTTGTAAACAATTCAGGATCATTTTGACAATCATCATGAGTAGCTTGAACCATTTCTATTATACTACGGTGATCATCAAATTGAAGTCTATCATAATGTTCTGCTCTTATGGACGGTGGACCACTTTGAGCTGCCTCTCCATCCCAATACCATGTATGGTTACTTTGATCAATTCCAAAGAAAAATAAATAGTCTCGAATCTTTTGAATATTGAAAATCATATTACCACATTGTAAGCATGGACATTTAATGGAGGTTTTATTTGCAGAATTTTGTATTGCAAATGCAACAAAGAATTAAACTCATCTTCATATTCCTTCGATCTTCGATCCTTTGAGATCCATGAATGATCCATTTTTAAAGAACAAATTATTTCCAATAGTGATCACACTTCAAATAGAAGAACACATCAATATTCCAATGCTATTCCTTTAGCAACTTCTTTTTTATCTGTTAAAAGAAAATTCAAAAATTATTTTAATAAAATATTAAAATGCATGTCAGATATAAGATAGAAGGGATGAGCATTGATTTTTGTAATAATGGTGAATTTTTTTACACATGCAACATTATTAGAATAATATTTAAACATTAAAAATTATTTCTCATAGTTAGTATGATTCTTAGAAAAAAAAATATTAAAACAAAAAAATATCATTTAATTATTCTTTATATTAAAGTAAAATATGAGGAAAGTTAATTTATTAATAAAAAAATATTTTATTCTCCTCCAAATCTGATTCTAGAACCTTCCATCATGCATTCTTGTGCATTATAGGTTTTTATTCCTTTTTTTGTTATTATTTTAACAAAAAATTATTTAAATCATTTTTGAGGTAAAAGCTGATTCTCTAATTTATAAGAATAAAGGACATTACATTGCGGAAAAGAAAAAATAAGTTGATTTTTTTTATCTAACATGACTAAGGAAAAGAGAAAATAAATAGTGTAATGAGAAAAGGACAATTTTAATTGGCAATGTATTTACCTTTTAACTATATTATTTTATTTATTTCTAGCCACTTAAAAATTTTATATTCTATTTACTGCACCCCCAAATCTTATTTTCCTTATTTGTGTAGCTTATTTAAACAAATATTTTACTTAATTTCTCATTTTCAATAATCAATATTCTCATATATAAAAGGTATATAACGTATATGTTCTCTTTTTGAAAGTAATATCCTTATTTATGTATATTATTTTTATATATACTTTGTTTAATTTCTCATTTCCTATAATCAATATTCCCATATATATATATAAGGTACATCTTTTTGTTTTGATAATAATATCCCTCTTTTCTCTCTTTTCTTTTTGTGAGGAAGAAAGTAATATTCTATTCATACTTCTCAATGTATAGAAATCATTTAAAAATTAGATTAAAAGTATTTAATTAGGTGAGTATTAATTTACTATCATCTATTTCAATACAAGATACTAATATATTTTGACTTTGCTGTAATATCTAACATAAATTAAACAAATATGTGACCATGACGAATTTATAGATATGACATTACATCTCTCTAGGTCCTTAGGCTAATTGATTTTGAAATGACATGACTATAGAGCACAAATTTTTTGGAATTATAGCCTCATTTTTGTCTTACTTTCACAGTCTGAAAAACAGAGGAGGAGAGAACAAATAGAACAATATGTATAAAAATGGGATGAGATCAAAAAATTGCCTACTCTATATCTCTTATAATTAGCAAATTGGACCTTGCAAGAAGAACTGGATACTGAGCCTGAAAATAGGATATGGAAAAGAATTTATTATTTCTCTTTGGCAGAATAGTAGCCTAAAAATAAAAAGCAGATAACTCAACTATGGCAAAATCACCGACAAACCCTAGCACCAACATCACAAAATCTATATTGATTAAAGGAAACATAACTAATTAAACTTCACAAAATAGCAACACAACACACGATGCCAAAGATATGCTGCATAAGCCATGTACAACTCTACTTTCCATAGTTCATAAAATAAGCCATGTAGAAACTGATGACAAGAGTAATTGACTATAATTTCTCTCTTTCAATCCCAATTTAAACTCCTTTTAAGCTTTTTATTTTGGCCTGCCAAGCTACAAAATATTTTCGTATAACAATGGTAGCCATTAGGCATAATGCATTTTGATAACATATCTACTAATTTAATAATAAAGGGCGGCGAGGACCTGTCGTGCAATGCGTAAGAATCTATTCACTGAAATCATGTACGAGAATATAACAACCCTGAGGATGAAGGATATAAATAAGCAAAGAGAATTCCATCAATGAAGAAATGGAAAACGAAACCATAGAGAAGTAGGCCGAGACTCTTCCACTCAACTTTTCTAGTTTGTTGCCAGTGCCAATTTAAAACCTAATACATATTTTACAAATAAAAAATAAAAACTAATTTGTTCCAATTCAATACATTCATAATTAATATTTCCATATCCATGACACTTATAATAGTGACAAGGTTTATAATTTTCAGCCCTTTTTAGTCTTAACAATCTATTAGTATTACCAATCTATTAGTCTTAACAATCTATTAGTCTTAACAATCTATTAGTCTTGATAATGACACATCTAGTAAGTGCCATAAAAACATAAAACATGTTCCAAATAATGATGTTTTTAGAAAAAATTAAATGACATGTCTAATTAATATAATTTATTGTACAAACTTATATTAATTTTTATCTTTTCCACTGCAAATTTACAATCCAGTGTGCCTAAGATTCTGTTGCAGGTTTTTTGTTTATTAATGGAAAGGCTTCCTGTTCCCAAACTTGAAGAAGCTGCAGAAAGTTTCACACAAGCAGCATATTATAAGCTGGTAGCAGATGATTACGTTAAAGTCAACTTCTTCAGCAAATATATTGAGTACTGTCAAATGGGGGAGCTGTTCGATGAGGGACTCTGTTACATTTCCAACTGGAAATAACATGCCACGCAATATAATTACATGAAAAGAGACGAGGGCATAATATAAGATGCAAAACAGAAAATTTTGGAGGATACTGGGAAGAAATGCAAAAAGATCGGAAGACAAGTTCACAATGGTGAAATAAGTTAACCTCTTCAATTCAAGTGATTCAATGAGTCGTTTTTTGAAAAAATTAAAGTGTATGGAAGAGCTGATACAATTAGAAACTTAATGGGGAAACTTCCTGGATGATGCAAATATCGCCAAGGATATCGGTGCGTGCTACTTGAAGCCGAGCTGTTGGAAAAGTCTGAACAATTTGAAGAAGATGCGCTAGTCTTTCTAGGGAGTCTTAATTTTATTAAATGAAGACTCGCTAGAAATTTAATATTATATTAATCACATCAATTTATTAAATGACCTAAAATTTTCAATTTATTATTATTTATCTTAAGGATAAATTAAATATTAACAGTTTAATTTTAAAATTAAATATTATTACTTATTTTATAAATTAAAAATTCAAATTTGTATGTAAAAATATTTACTTTTTTTTAATTTGATCCTAAATTTCTTTTTATTTTTAATAAATAATTATCAACTGAAAAGTGATAATTTTTTTATTAATCAAGAGTAAAATTTTAAATATTATTACTTATTTTTTAGATAAAAAATACAAAAGAAATTAGTTCCAAATCAATAAATTCAAAATTAATATTTTCACATCAATTACACTTATAAAAGTGACAAGGTTTTTAATTTTCAGCCCCTTATTCCTTGGCAATTTTTAAGGAGTAAAGAAATTTATTAACCTATCAGTCTTAACAATGACATATCTCGTAAGTGTCATTAAATGTCTAATTACAATAGAATAATGACATTTTCTGAAAATGTCGAGGAATAAAACATCATTAATTTGAAGTTTTACTGTAGTTATTAGTTATTTATCTATCTGTTAATCTTCAATCTATTAGACTACTAGTCTATATGTCTTTTTGTCTGTCTTTCTATCTAGCTATCTATCTGTCTATAAATATAGCTATTTATCTTTCTATATGTTTACTTGTCTATTCGTTTTATTGTCGATCTATCTATATGTCAATATACAATCTATCAATCTATCTATCTATCTATATATCTTTATATCATTCTTTCTCTCTATCTATCTCTCTAACTCTATATTTTTATTTCTCTCTATCTTTCTAACTCTCTATATCTCTATCTCTCTATCTCCATATCTTTCTACCTCTCTATCTCTCCGTCTCATTAGCTCTCTACTTATCTATGTCTCTACCTCTTTATCTCATTAACTTTATATCTCCCAATTTCTTTACCTCTCTATATCTCTTCCTACCTAACTAACAACTTAAATACCTACCTACCTTGCTAGCTACCAAAGTAACTAGCTATATGTCTATGTGTCTAATTATTTATATGTCTATGTGTCTACTTGTCTATTTGTCTATCCAAATATCTTTTTATATCTCTGTCAATCTATATATCTATCTGTCTTTTAGTCTATCTGACTTTTTGTCTATAATTTTGTTTATCTATCTATCATACTTTCTCTCTATCTTTCTATCTGTCTATTTGTCCATCTATCTATTTTTCTATCTCTCAATCTATTTGCCTATCTATCTATATGTCAATCAATATATCTATATGTCTATCAATCAATATATCTATCTATATGTAATCTGTCGATCTATATTTTATATATTTATCTATATATCTTTTTATCTATCTTGCTATTTGTATATTTATCTATTTATATATCTATCTATATATCTATCTTACTAACTCACTATCTATCTGTCTATCTATCTACCTATGTATATGTCTAAATAACTATCTATTTATCTATTTATTTATTTGTCTCTCTATTTGTCTTTCTATCTTTCAATATATATATATATATGTATATCTATTTATCTATCTATCTGTCTATCTAAAAATTTTTTTATCTACCTATTTATCTATATGTCGATCTTTATTATGTATCAATCTATCTGTCTAACTATCTTTCTATATGTTTATCTATTTGTCTATCAATCAATCTATTTGTCTATCAATCTGTCTATTAAATTGTCTATCAATCTATCTATCAATCTGTATATCAATCTATCTATCACTTTGTTTATAAATTTGACTATTTATTTATTTATCTATATAACTATCAATCTATATGTCTATCTATCAATCAAACTATTTATCTATTTATATATCTATCTATTTGTCTATAAATCTATCATTCAATATATATATCAATATGTCTATCAATCTATTTATCAGATTATTTATCTATATCTTTGTCTATCTGTATGTCTGACTGACTATTTGTCTGTCAAACTATCTGTCTATCCATCTGTCTATCTATTTGTTTTTCTTTTTGTCTATCAATCTATAAATGTGTTAGTGTCTTAGTTTATCAGTCAAAATGTCTATCTATATGTATATCTATCTATCTATCTATCTATCTGTGTGTCTATCTGACTAGCTCTCTATCTATTTATATGTCTATATGGCATTATGTTTATCTATCTATCTATGATTCTATAAATCAATCTATCTATCAACTTGTTTATCAATATATCTATAATTGTGTTTAGCTATCTAATATCTATCGGTATATATATAAATATATATGTCTATTTATCTATCTATCTATTTAACTATTTATTTGTCCATCTATTAGCCTATCTATCTATATATCTATCTATCTATTTCTCTATCTATCGATATATAGATATATCTATCTGATTATTTATCTATCTATTTATCTACCTATCTATAAATTTTCAATATATCTAACTATCATGCTATCAATCAATCTATCTATCTATCTATAAAACTATCTATCTATTTGTTTATATATCTTTCTATCTATCTGTCTGTCTATCTATTTGTCTGTGTGTGTGTCTATGTGTGTGTGTCTATGTCCATCTATATATCTACCTGCTTGACTATCTACATGCTTGATTATCTACCTATCTACATGTCTATTGATTTATTTATATATCTATCTATCTGTCTATCTATATATATACATATCTATTAATCTATCTGTCTATCTATCTATTTATCTTTATATCAATATATCTATTTATTTTTCTATCTTTTTATCTATCTATCTAGGTATATATCTATTTATATACCTATCTGTATATCTATCTGACTATTCATCTATGTATCTTTATTTCAATCTATATATCAAAATGTTTATGATTCTGTCTATCAATATGAATATCAGAATGTCTATCATTTGTCTGTCTATCTATATATCTAGCTATTGGCTTATTTTTGTATTTGTCTAACTGTAGTTCTATCTATCTATCTATCAGTCCACCTATATGTATATCTATCTATCATTTATATATCAATCTATTATCTATTTATCTGTCTATCTATCAATTGTAACTATTTGTCTATCTATTTATATATGTCTATCTATATTTCTATCTATCTATCTATCTATCTATTTTTCTATTTATTTGTCTATCTATATATATATCTGTTTGTCTATCTTTTAATCTATCTAATAAAATGTCTATCAAGTTTTCAATCTATTTGTCAATCTATTTATTTATCTATCTGTCTGTATGTCTTTCTGTTTATCTATCTACCTATTTATCTCTCTATCTTTATATCTATCTAATAATCTGTGTATTTTTATATCTATCTATCTATCTATATAACTATCTGCATATCTATCTATATACCAAATTGTCTATCAATCTATATATCAATCATCTTATCAATATGTATATTAATCTATCTATCTATCAAGATTTATTTCTATATATCTGTCTCTCAATCTAACTATCAATATGCCTATCAATGTATCTATCAATCTATTTATCAATTTATCTATCAAACTATCTATGTATCTATCTATCTATATGTCTAGTTGTCTATCAATCTATCTTTTAATCTATCTATCATACTTTCTATCAGTCTATCTTTCTATTTGTCTTTTTGTCTGTCTGCCTATTTGTTTATCGATCTGTCGACATATGTAGTTATCTATTTGTTTGTCTGTCTTCCTAACTATCTATGTGCTTGATGGTTTATTTGTCTATTTGGGAATCTATCAATCTATATATATATATCTGTCACTCTATCTTTCACTATCTGTCTGTCACCCTATATGTATGTCTATCTACCCCCCTCTCTCTATATGTCTATCTATCTATTGGTCTTTCTATATATCTATTTGTTTGTCTACAAGGTTTTCTAACTTTATATATGTCTATCTGTCCATCTATATATATGTCTATCTTTGTGTCTATCTATTTGAATATATTTCTATCTATCTCTAAATCTATCTATCTGTATATCTTTCTATTTATCTATTTTTCAATCTATCCATCTAATAATCTTTCTATATACATGTCAATCTATCTATCTATCTATCTATCTATCTATCTTTCTATCTATATTTATATCTTTATGTGTATCTATTTGTCTATGTATCTGTGTATCTATCTATCGATCTATTTGAATTTATTTCTATCTATCTTTCTATCTCTCTCTTTAGAACTCTATATCTCTCTAAATCTTTCTCTCTACTTCTCTTCCTCTCTACCTCTCTATCACTCTATCTCTATAACTCTCAATCAATCTATTTATCTATCTTATAATATGTCTATCTATCTATCTATCTATTGGTGAATTAATCTATCTATCTATCTATCTATATGTCTATCTTTCTGTGAATCTTTCTATCTATCTTTCTATCAATCTTTTTGTCTATCTATCTATATATTATTATATATATCTATCGATATATTATTAAATCTATCTAATATCTGTTTTGTGTGTGTGTATATATATATATCTATCTGTCTATTTATCTATCGTACTATTTGTCTATATATCTTTCTAACTATCTATCTATCTATTTTTCTATCTATCTATTTTTCTCTCTATCTATCTATATATTTGTCTATTTATCTTCATATCTATCTATCTTTCTATCAGGATATCCATCTATCTATCTTTCTATTTATCTTTCTATCTATCTTTCTATCTATCTTTTTATCTATCTAAAAATCTATCTATGTATTGATCAATCTATCCATCTATCTAACTATCATTCTATCTTTCTATCTTTATGTTTTTCTATTTTTTATGTCTATTTATCTATCTGTCTGTCTATCTATCTATCTATCTATCTATCTTTCTTTCTATCAGTGTATGTTTATTTATCTGTCTATCTGACTATCTATATAATTTTGTCATTCTATCTATCTATATATCTATTTGGTTATCTAAATATCTATCCAAGTTTCTATCTAACTATATATATATATATATATATATATATATATATATATTCCTATTTATTTGTCTATCAATCTATCAATCAATCAATCAATCTATATATCTTTCGATCTTTCTATCTATTAATAAATAAATCTATCTATCTAATTGGCTATCTATCATTCTATATATCTATCAGTCTAGTCTATCTATCTATATATCTGTATTTCTATCTATCTATTTATCTGTCATTCTTTTTTTCTATCTATCTGTCTATCTATATGTCTATCTATCTATATATCTATCTACCTATCTATCGGCCTATCTAATTGTTTATTTATCTTTCTATCTATTTGTCTATCTATCTATCTGTCAATATATATATGTCTATCTATCTAACTATCAATATGTATATCTATCTAGCTATCTATCTATATAACTTTCTATCTATTTATCTATTTATTTATCTTTCTATCTATCTATCTATTTATCTATATATTTGTCTATCTATATATCTATCTTTCTCTCTATCTATCTTTCAATCAATATATCTATCTATCAATATGTCTGTCTATCTTTCTCTATGTCTATCTATTTGTCTATCTATCTATATGTCTATATCATTATTTATCTATATCTATCTATATATCTATTAGTCTATCTATCTATCCTCTATTTATCTATCTAACTATATATCAATTAATCAATCTAACAATTTATATATCATCCTATCTATTTGTCTATCTATTTGTCTTTCTATCTCTCTCACTATTTGTCTTTCTAAAAGTCTATCTATTTATCTATCTATTTATCTTTCTATGTATCTATCTTTCTATCTATCTAGTTATCTATCTATCTATCTATCTATCTATATCGATCTATTTATATCTATCTCTATCTTTTTATCAATTTGTCTATCAATCTGTATATCAATAAGTCTATAAATCTATCTATCTATATGTCTATCAAACTTTCAATGAAACTATCAATCAATCATCTATAAATTTATTTACCTAATTACCTACAACTTCTATCTATCTATCTATCTATCATAGTATCTATCTTTCTATCTATTTTTCTATGTGTCTAGGAATCTATTTGTCTGTTTATTTGTCTATTTATTTATTTGTATGTCTATCTTTCTATTATTCCCTCTATCTTTATGCCTGACTATCTATCTACCTGACTGTCTATCTCTCTATCTATAAGTTATCTATATATCTATCTTTTTATTCGTCTATCTTTCTATCAGTGTCTATCTATCTATTTTTAGTGTACATTTATGAATATCTATTTGTCTATCTATCTATCTGTATCTATGTAAGTATGTTTATATATTTGTGTTTCCGCATATCTCTAAATGTCTATCTTTTTGTTTTTATGTTTATATTTCTTTCTATTTTTCTATCTTTCAGTCTTTATGTATTTTTATATTTCAGTCTTTTTATATATTAGTCTATCAGTCTGTCAGTCTATCTATATATCTATCTATATATTTTTCTATATATATATATATATATATATATATATTTGTATCTATTTGTCTATCTCTCTATCTAAATACCTATCTATATATCTATTATTCTATCTGTCCTATCTGTCTAACTATCTATTATTCAATCTATAATTCTATCTATCTATCTTTCTTTTTTATATATATATATATATATATATATGTATCTCTATATGTCTTTGTATCTATCTATCTATTGATCTAGTTATTTGTCCATCTATCTCTCTATCTAGCTATTTATATATCTATTAATCTATTTATCTATCAATTTTCTATTTATATTTTTATCAATCTGTCTATGAATTTGTCTAGAAATTACATATCAATTTGACTATCAAATTATGCATTTATTTCTTTATCTGTCTATTAATCTGTGTATCTATCAAACAATCTATATGTCTATATATCTGTCTATCTATCTATGAATCTATTTGTCTATCTATTTATATAATTATTTATATATCTTTTTATCCGTCTGTCTATCTATCTATCTGTCTATCTATCTATCTATCTAACTTTAATTCTATCTGTCTATCTGTCTATCTATCTATCTATCTAACTAGCTGCCTTTTTATCTATCTATCTTTTTATCTATAAATCTGTCTATCTATTTGTCTGTCTATCTATCTATAAATCTATCTATCTATCTATATGTCTGTCTCTCTATATTTCAATCTATATATCTATCAATCTCTCTATATATCTATCAATCTGTAAATCTTACTATCTATCTATCTATATATGTCTATTTATATGTTTATCAATCTGTCTATGTATCTATAAATCTATCTCTCTATCAATCAATCTATCTATCTAATTGTATATCTCTCTCTATCAATCTTTCTATCTATGAATATGTATATCTATCTCTATATCTCTCTATCTATATTTATAATAATCTATCTTTCTGTATATTTATCTAACTATCTATATGGCTATCTCTGTGTCTATTTATCTTTCTAACAATTTATTTATCAATCTATCTATCTTACTATCTATCTATCTATCTTTATATTTGTATAATTTCTATATGCCTATCTATTTGTCTATCAGTATATGTATATGTCTTTCTATCTATCTATATGTCTATCTATTTGTCTATAGGTATAAGTATATGTCATATGTCTACCTGTGTATCTGCCTATCTACTAATCACTCTATCTATCTACTTGACTATCTATAAATCTATCTATCAATCTATCTAGCTATTTCTTTTTCTATCTATCTTTATCTATATATATCTATATGTATTTCTATCTATATGTATATCTATCTATCTAACTACCAGTATATTTGTATATTTCTCTATCTATTTATCTTTCTGCCTAACGATCTACCTACCTACCTAGCTAGCTAACTACATATTATTCTATCTAACTAACTAACCATCTATTTATCTATATATCAGTCTATCAGTTTATCTATTTACCTATCTATCTGTCAACCTTTCTCTCTTTATATCTTTCGATCTATATCTATCTCTGTATCTATTTATTTATATATTTATATATTTGTCTATTTATCTATCTGTATCTTTGTCTTTTTATCTATATCTCTCTCTCTATCTTTATTTCTATTTATTTATATATCTTTTAGTCTATTTATCTTTCTATCGAAATATATACGTATTTATCTGTTTATCTATCTATTTGTCTGTCTATATGTCTATCTATCTGTCTGTCTATCTGCTTATCTAATACTCTATCAATTTGACTATCGATTTATCTCTCTATCACTCTATATAACTATCTAATAATCTGTCTATCTTTATGTATGTTTATCTTTATATATGTCTATCTACCTATCTGTATATAACTCTATCTATCTATTTGATTATCTGTCGATATGTTTATCTATCTATCTAGATACATGTTTATTTGTCTATTTGTCAATTTATCTATGCATATACTTGGCTGCCAGTCTATCTGCATAACTTTCTATCTATCTATTTGTCTATATTGCTTTTAGTCAACCTATCTATCTCTCTTTTTTGTCTAATTGTCTTTCTATTTTTATATCTTTCTATCTATTTATCTATTTATAATTATGTGTTTATCTCTATGTATTAGTCTATCTATCTATATGTATATATATATATATATATCTATCTATCTATCTTTATATCATTATGTATATATATCTATCTATCTATATATCTTTCTTTCTGTCTATATGTATATCTGTCTATCTATCTATATATCTATCTGTATGTTTGTCTATCTTTCTATCTGTATGTATGCTAGTATATCTACCAGCATGATTGTGTGCATGAATGATAATTGATCTATCTGTTGGTCTGTATATCTATCTATCTGTATGTATGTATGTCAATCTAACTATTTCTTTCTTTGTATGTTTATATATCTATCTTTATATCTATCTGTCTATCTATCTTCTATCAATCTTTCTATCAATTTATCTATAAATCTTTATATCTATATGCCTATCAATCTATATATCTAATTGTTCATCTATCTATCAATAAATCTATATATATATATAATTATCTATCTATCTAGCTTTCTTTTTATCTATCTATATATCTATCTATCTATTTGATTATCTATCTCTCTTTCTATCTTCATAATAATCTATATATCTTTCTGTCTATATATATGTCTATCTATTTGTCGATCTATATTTCTATCTATATGTCTATCTGTCTGTCAATTTGTCTATCTATTTATCAAACTTAACTTTCTATCTGTTTATCAATTTTTCTATCAATCTTTCTTTCAATATATTTATCAATCTATCTATTAATATCACTATCAATCAATCTATCAGTCTATTTATTCATTAAACAATCAATCTATCTATATGTTTATCTATTATCTATCTATGTATATATATGTCTAAATATCTATCGATCAATCTATCTATTTATCTATCTGTCTATAAATCTATCTATCTATCTATCTTTCTTTTTTTCTATTAATCTGACAAACTTTCTATCTATCAATCAATCTATCAATCTATATCAATATATCAATGAATTTGTATATCAAGCAATCTATCAATTTATCTATCAATCTTTATATCTATATGTCTATCTATCTGTATATGTAATTGTCTATCTATCTATCTATAAATCTATATATATAATAATATATCTATCTAGCTTTCTTTTTATCTATCTATATATCTATCTATCTATCTATTTGATTATCTATCTATCTTTCTATTGCATAATAATCTATATCTTTTTTCTATATTTGTGTCTATCTATCTGTCTATCTATATTTCGATCTATATGTCTATCTATCTGTCTGGTAGTCTATTATATCAAACTTATCTTTCTATCTTTTATCAATTTTTCTATCAATCTTTCTTTCAATCTATTTATCATCTATCTATTAATATCACTATCAATCAATCTATATGTCTATTTATTTATCAATCTATCTATCTATGTCTATATATTATTATCTATGTATTCTATATGTCTAAATATCTATCGAATCAATCTATCTATTTATGATCTGTCTATAAATATATCTATCTATCTTTTTCTTTTTTTTTCTATTAATCTGACAAACTTTCTATCTATCAATTATATCAAATATATCAATGAATCTATCTATCAAACAATCTATCAATCTATCTATCAAATAACTATTAAAATGTCTATCAATCGATCTATCAATTTATCAACAAACTATATATATATTTGTCTATAAAATGTCTATAAAATCTGTCTATAAATAGTACGTCAATCTATCTATCTACTTAGTGTTCTATCTATTTGTCAGTTATCATATGTCTTTTAATCCTTCTATCAATCTATTTATCAATCTGTCTATCAATCTGCCTATTAATTTTACTATTAATCTGTTATTATATGATAAAGAATATCTATTAATCTTTCTATCAATCTATGTATCAATATATATCATTTGTCCATTAATTTGTCAATTTATCTATCATCGACATGTCTATCTAATGTTATCTATCTATCTATTTATCTATTGTCTATTTGAACTTATTTATCAATCTATATATCAATCTATCAATCTAACTATGTATCTTCTTTATATCTATGTATCTATCTATTTATCAATCTATCAATTATCGATATACCTATCTATCATTCAATCTAATTGTTTATCTATCATCTATTTATCTATCTGGTCTATCTTCTTCTATCTGTATAATCGTTATCTCTTTATCAATCTATCTCTCAATCTTTCTAACTATCTGTGTCTATCAATATGTTTATATATTTATCTATCTATAAATTTATATATATTATATCTATCAATCAACAATATATATGTCATCTATCTATCCATCATCTATTTGTCTATTTATATCATCTATCTATTTGTGTATCTATCTATCTGTCAATCAATCAATCAATCAATATATCTATCTATCTATCTAGCAATCTATCTATCTATATTTCTATCTATTTGTCTG
>JAREIK010001257.1:34919-62419 GCA_029783825.1 Sapria himalayana | reverse complement strand
CTATCTATCTATCAATCTTTATATCTATTTATCTATCTATCTTTCTTTCTTTTAATCTATATGTCTATTTATCTGTCTATCTATTTTTCTATCTATCTCTTAATCTATCTATTTTTCTATCTTCTTATATATTTTTATATCTATCTGGCAATCAATTTGTCAATATATTTGTCTATCAATCAATCAATCTATCTATCATTTTGTCTGTCTATCTATTTGTTTGTTTGTGTGTTTATCTATCTGTATGTCTATTTGTATACCTACCTCCGTGACTATCTACCTGACTGACTATCTTTCTATTTGTTTTTGTGTTTGTCTTAATGTCTATCTATTTATTTATTTGTCTATTTTTTTTATCTATTTGTGTATATGTATCAGTGTGTCTTTCTATATGTGTGTCTATCTGACTATCTATTTATCTGTCTATCTCTCTATCTATATATCTATCCATCTCTTTTCTATTATTTGTCTATGTATTTGTCTATCTTGTTTCTATCTATCCATATATCTATTTATTTATATATCTATCTATATATCTGTATATCTATCTATCTATCTTTTTATCTTTGTGTCTATTTATCTATCTATCTATCTATATATCGATCTGTTTATCTATCTATATATCTATCTGTCTATGTATCTGTCTATCTATTTGTCTATATGTCTATTTATCGATCTATCTATCTATATATCTATCTATTTATATTTTATCTATCTATCTATTTATCTATCTATGTCTCTATATATCGATATATGTAAGTATCTTAGTATCTATCTATATATCTATCTGTCTATCTATCTATCTTTCTTTCTTTTTTTCTTTGTTTATTTCTTTCAATATACCTGTCTACCTATCTGTCTATTCATTTATCTATCTCTCTATCTTTCTTTCAATATACATGTCTACCTATCTGTCTATTCATCTATTTATCTATCTATCTATCTAACTTACTATCTATTTATTTATCTATCTATCTATTAGTCTATCTATATGTTTATCTTTCTATCTATCTATTTATCTATTTTTTATCTATCTATTTATCTATCTATTTATCTATCTATTTATCTATCTATCTATCTGTTTATCTACCTATTTGTCTCTATTTGTTTATATTTTGTCTATCTATCTATCTATCAATATGTCTATTTCACTATAATAAAATTTCTGTTTAGCTATGGAAATTTAGCTAGAGAAATAATCCCTAGCTAATTAGCGAGGGATTAGCTAGAGAATAGCAAGAGATGTTTGATTTTACATTAAATAACAAATTTTCAATGAATGTGTGATGGATTAGAGTTGGAAATTTTAGAATTAAAAATGTCCCTAACTAATATTATCCTTAATTTTAACGCAAAGATTGGTGGGCATTTTTGCAATGACTTAAGAGATGGATTTCCCCTAGCTAATTAGTTGAATACAAAATCCCTCGTTAAATAATATTCTGAATTTTTTTTATGATTTTGTATTTAATTGCCAGTGATTATTCCTATAATGATATTTTAACAAAATATATGCGTTTAGCTATGAATATTTCTCTAGCTATTTGGGCTTGGGATAATTTTCATTGATAATCTTTAATGATTTAAATTTTTTTATATATTATTTGTTTTAATATTTTGTGTAATTTTTTATATTAAATATATGCCATGGTCTATGGATGAGCAAACCCTAAAGGACACATTCTTCCCATATAATTATAAAAATAAGATATTATAAATAAATAATTTCCAAAATATGTAAATACAAATAAAAATTTATTTTAATAAAGACTAAAGTAACTATTTTTTATGATTATAAAATTTTTAAAAAATTATACAAAATATTTATCCAAAAAATTTAATTATGTTATTTTAATATTTGTATTAAAAAATATTATATAATTAATTATATAATTAATCATTTTTAAGATATTTTAATTAATAAATGAACATACATAAAAATTAATACTAATAAAAAACTAAAATATTTAATTGTATGATTAAATAAAAATAATTATAAAAATACCTGAATTAACGAATAAACAAGTAAATATTTATATTATTTAATATAAAAATAAAATTTTATGTTTATATGAATCTTTTAAAAAAATATTTACTAAAAGATTATAAATTTCTGAATTATAAAAAAAATTTAAATTTTTCATAAAATTTAAAAGAAAATAAACATATATTTAAAGATAAATACATATATGTTTTAATTACATCAAAATAATTTTGATGATTTAAATAATAAATATGTTAGTGTAGTTATTAAAACAATACTTCAAGTATTTTTTAGGATTTCAAAATAGTTATTTAAAATATTACTAATAAAATTTATTTTCCTAAAAACAATTAAAATTATTTTTAGCCCTATAAACACTTTTGAAAATTACTACCAAACTAACCCTAAGTTGATATGAATTCAAGTTTTATTTCACTACAAGAAAATATCGATTTAGCTAGGGAAAATTAGATTGGGATCAATACCTAGCTAATTTGCATGGAATTAGCTAGAGAATGGCAAGGAATTGATGATTTTTTTAATGAAAAAAAATAGCAACGGATTAGAGATGGAAAAATTTGCGAAAATTCTGCTAAAGAAAAGTGGAGATTTTAGTGACGGATATAACGACGAATTAGTGACGAAAAATTTTCGGAACTTCCATTCATGAAAAGTATGGATTTTAGCGATGGATTTAGCGACTGATTAGCAACGAAAAATTTTCATAACTTTTGTTCAAGAAAAGCATGGATTTTAGCGATGGATTTAGCAACTGATTAGTGATGAAAATTTTTCATAATTTCCCTTCAAGAAAAGTGGGGATTTTAGTGACGTATATTGTGACAAAATATCCCTCACTAATAAAAGCATGAAATTCGTAACAGATTTAGTGATAAAATTTTTCTAGCTATTTTTTAGCGATGGATTTAGCAATGGAATTTTCCTTGCTAATAAATTCATTCATTTAGCGACGGATTTAGTGCTGGATTTTTCCAAGCTAATAAAATCATTGATTTAGTGACGGATTTTCCCCCGCTAATAAAATCTATGATTTAGCGACTGATTTAGCAACTGACTTTTCCTTGCTAATAAAATCTTTGATTTAGTGACAGATTTAGCGACGGATTTAGCGATGAATTTTCCATTACTAATAAAATCAATAATTTAGCTACGAATTTAGTAACAGATTTTTACTAGCTAATAGAATCCATATTTTAGCTACGGATTTAGTGACGGATTTTCCCCAGCTAATAAAATATGTATTTTAGCTATGGATTTAGCAATTGAATATCTCTAGCTAATAAAAATCATAAATTAGTGACGAATTTAATGATGGAATTTTAGTATAAATAAAATTTTTAATTTTGCGACAGATTTATGTATGGAATTTCCATTGCTTATAAAATTTGTAATTTAGCGATGGAATTAGCGATGAATTTTTTCGAGCTAATAAAATCAGTAATATATAGATGAATTTTCTCTAGCTTATAAAATCCGTAATTTAGCTACAGATTTAGCCACAATATTTCCCTATCCAATATTTAATTATATAATTATTTTTATTTATTATTTATTTTAATATTTTATTTTATTTTGTTTATTAAATTTATGTTATTGGCCTATAGATGAGCAATCCTTGAAACACACATTCTTCTCGTAAACTCAAAAAAACATAATATTATAAATAATTAATTTAAAATATATAAAAATACAAAAAAAATTATATTAATAAGGACCAAAATAACTATTTTTATGATGTATTAATTTTTTAAAAAATTATACAAAAAATTTTGATAAAATTTTTAATTAAGAAACTAAATAATTTAAATTAAAGTAACATTAAATAATTAATTCAAAAAGTATACTAATTTTTTCAATAATATAAAATTAAATTAATATACATTATAATTTCTACTAATTTAAATGTAAATTAATTCATTGAATGATAAAATAGAAAATATTTTCAAAAATATCAGAATTGACGAATAAACTAGTAAATATTAATATTATTATATGTATTAGAAAAATTAAATGATTATAGAAAACTTTTAAAAAATTAAATAATACAAATAATAAAAATATAATTTTTTAAAAGTTAGTTAAAAAAAATAATAATAATTATAAATAATTATATAGATGTTAAATCCTAATAAAATTTATAAAAATTTAACAATTGAGTAATATTTTTACAATTAGCTTTTAACATTAAGTTTTTAATAAAATAATAAAGATTATTTTTTTAATTATCTTCTCACTTTAAGTAATTTTTTGAACTTTAAAAATTATTAATTATTTCAAATAATATGATATTTTGTGCGTTTAAAATTATTTCATATTATCTTCGTAAAAATTAATATGAATTATTAAAAATGTATAACCATAAAATATAAATTTTTATAGATTTTTTAACATTAATTATTTTTTATAACTTTTAGGCGAGGGGCTAGAAGACAAATCTTCTTTTCATTTATATATTATTATATGAAGTTTGTTAATTTCATACCTATTTGATATTTTTTTAAAGCAAAACATATTTTTTTATTATTTATATATTTATTGTTTAATTAATATTATAATAAAAAATTATAAGGTATTTGTTTTTCATTTGTACCTTGATACATGCACATTAATTTTGTTGGAAATATTTTGATAGTAAATAAAATTAATGAGTATAATTTTTATTATATATATATTGTTTATTTAATGTTTTAATAATTAAAAATATAAATATTATCCTAAAATATAGATTCTCTCTCTCGACTTGATGCATCTCTAATAGTAACACAACCGAATTCCTCCTAATTCCGTCATTATCTCTTGATATCAATTCAACTAAAATTAATTCGAGGTTTAAATTTTAATTTGTTATTGATTTGAGGTGCATTTATACATTTATTCTTCATCAATTATCTTGGATCGCTTAATCAAAGAGTAAGCATTTTTATTATGTTTTTTTTGTTTCTGAATTTCTTCGTTGATCACCATGGTATGCTTGGATTTCATATATAAACTTATTCATATACATGCTTCATGTATTTGTGATATAATACATTGTCATTGTGTGGATTTTGATGGTGACCCTATACAAAAACAATATATAAATAGTATATATACTTAGGTTTTCCAACTTGATATCTACAAAAATAGTATACATCAATATGCATGTGTATTTTATACATAACTAGTATACATACTTAGGTATGCCGACTTGATATCTACAAAAATAGTATATATCAATATGCATGTGTATTTTATACATGACTAGTATACATACTTAGGTATACTGACTTGATATCTACAAAAAATATTCAAAAATGAGTAATGATTGAATTCAAAAATAAAATAAAATAAAATAAAATAAATAAAATAAATAAGATAAATAAGATAGATAAGATAAATAAGATAAATAAGATAATTAAGATAAATAAGATAAATAAAATAAATAAAATAAATACAATAAATAAAATAAATAAAATAAATAAAATAAAAGTTAGCATGTCAAATTAAATTAAACTGATTATACTCGATTGAACCTATTTGAACTAATCCCCCAACTTCTAGAAAACTCAATTATATTCACACATGTAATTGAAATAATTGAGCAAGAGTTTCTCAATTCACTTTGAAATGTTCTCATGATATGTGTCGTTGTTTGCTAGGAACCCCTAATCACTTTTATTTATAGGTAAGATTCCAAGTTTTATAATTTTTGATGCAACATTTAGTAAGCCAACACATAGCTTTCACATGTCAAGTCAATCCTTGGCAGGTATACACATCATCATATAATAAGCACACTTTCAAGCACTTGGCATTAATGCACGAGAACACATAGTAAGAACATAATCAAATACTTATCACTCATGTAAGCCAAGATATGGAAATAATACATACTAACAAATGCTATTCATGCAAGTAAGCATGTGATAAGCTTGTAAGTCAACATATGATATAAAAATAATTATTCTTATTAATTTTTTCATAGACATTATTATAATTTTCCTACATGATTAATTTATATTCTTATGGTTGCACTTATCTTTAACAAAGATTATCATGGTGTGTGTGTGTGTGTGTGTGTATAATGATTTATATTTATCATGTATCTAACATTTTGTAAATTAAATTTATCTCAAAATTATCTCAAACATATTAAATTCATATTTATGTTTCTTGAAATAAAACACATATATTTCTAATAATTTCAATATTCCTTCAATAGATGTCTCATAGTGTGTAATTCCTTGTGATATCTCTTGTGTTAGTGATGAGTGGGCTTGTTGAATCAAGTTTAGTAATATCAAAATAATGATTTCATACTGATATAATAAGATCAACATATAGCAATGTGTCATAGACACACAAGCAAAGATAATATAAAATATATGAACCAAACTTTTTTGTACATAATTACTATCAAAAATAATACTTTTAAAAACAAATAGCATGGTAATAAAAATCCAAACAAACAACATGGTAGACTAATCGGCAAAAGATGATGAATACTCTAAGACTGAAAATATGAGTCCGATCATCGTAGATGTTGGATAAGTTTTCCATTGTGCTATCATTTATCATGTTGTTCAGATGTTGGGATGTGAGTTTTACCTATTCTAATCATGAAGCCTCATAGTTTATATACGAGCCAAATAATAATTTTGGGTTGAGTTTGAGGGAAGGGTAGGTAGATAAAAAAAGTATAATATTTTAAATCTATAACTTTTTTGCTTTAGATAAAGGATATAAAACTATTAAAAATATTTAGAAAATTTTAATGTTTATAATCCCCACAATGTCATGCAATACAATAGATTTTTTTCTACCAAAAAATGTTTTAACTTCAATTTATGATTTTATCTATAACAATGTAGTTTATTATTACTATAACAATTCAACTTCTACCAAATTTATATCAACTATAATTTATACCATTAACAACTATGGATTATTAAGAGTTTGGGTATCTCTATAACGTTGATGAATTTCATGTCATACAAGAGTATTCTCCTTACGACAACATTCGTTAGGATACGCTTTATCCAGCTATGTTAATAACATCATCTTTTAACACATGGTAATTTTTCTATGCTGCAATATATTTATTTAAACAATTTAAAAAACTAAAAAATATTATTAGTATTGTTAGTTGAACATTGTAGTTATTAGTTGAGTATCATAACTATTAGTTGTACCCTACAAGCTTGAATCTATGTTTCGTGTTTCACAAAATTTGTGGTAGACGTATCTTGTAATAAATAGTAATAAAGAATATAAGAAAATATGAGAAGTATTATGGAAATGTATGTGTCATTAATGAAACTTTTTTTATAGTACTAGTGAATATGTGTGAGTACTCTTTTATGTGAGTACACCTTTATAGTTTAATATGAAATAAACATATTTACTAATTATTTTTTAGTCAAGTATTATTAAATATTATTTCATATCTTAATATAATAAATTTAAATTAATATAATTTCAAGAACATCAATACAATATAATAAAAAAAAGTAATATATCATAAAAATACAGCAAAATGAATAATAAAAAACATTAATAAGTTGTAAATAAAAATAAAAATTTCAAAACTATTCAGAATTATATTTTAATATTATATTTTATTTTTTTGAGATACTAGGATGAGATGATTCATATAGATTAAGAGTATTTATAGTTTCTTTTTGTATTTATAAGTGAATTTTTATTTTATTTAATAAATGATAATGTCATTTTATATAATTTATTCATACTATTATATTATTGTGAGATTTTATTTATTTTATTCAGTTGTTTTATTTTTTATGGGAATACTCGATATGTAAAGTTTCATCAATCATTTTTATTCATTATGTATAGGCATGAGTTTTTGGTATATATTATTATTATTGAGTAGTATTTTTTTTATATCATTTTTTTTCATTTTCATTCACATATCTTCATATTTTTCCTATATATATATATGGACATGCAGATATATGGAAGAAATTTATGATGCTTTAGCAGAACATCTTTTCGCTATAGAAGTAGTAGTAAATGGCCATTCAAGTAACTTCCAGCTCATGTAGAAAATTGTAGAAATATAGTATTTCTTCTCTCTCTTTCTCTCTCTAAACATCATTGCTTGCCATATTTTAGATATTTATTGAAGTTGTATGACTATATATAAATATATGTATAACTATATAACACTACATAATTAAATATAGCAATATTTGTAAGTATGTATATATATATATATATGTAAATCTATATATTTATTTATAACTTTATTTATTTATGTATATGTATTTGTATGAATATATCTATATATAACTATATGCTTAACTATATAAAAATATTTATAGTTCTATATACTATATGTATAATAACATATAACTATAAATAATTGTATCTTATTATAAAGTACTACTATAAAGCTTTAGACATATATATATTTAAATAATTATTTTACAACTTATATTTAATATATATTTGTATATATTAGTATTCAAAAATTATTTTACTATAAATATATATACCTACATGTATAGATATAAGTTTAACTATACATGTAACAATATGTATAACCACATGTAACTATATTTATAATTACATGTATAACAACATACAACATTATGTTTAATTATATGTGTATAACTATATATAAATATTTTTAAAACTAAATAAAACTTTATATAATTAAATATAACTATATTTTTAACTATTCATACATATATGTATACATATATGTAAATCTATATACTTGTTTATAACTTTGTATATATTTATGTAAAACTAAATATAACTATTCATATGAATATATATATATATATTTATTTATTTATTTATTTATATAACTATATGTTTAATGATATATAATTTTTTATAACTTTATATATTATATGTATAATAATATATAACTATACATAATTTTATATTATTAATGTATAACTGATATTAAAATATATAATTAACAACATATATTTAATATACATTTTTATATATTAATATAAAAAATGTATTTTAGTATATCCATACCTATACATAACTATATGTATAAATATATGAAATTATATGAACAAATATATTTACAAACATGTATAAATATAAGTTTAACTATAAGTGTAACTATATGTATAATCACATGTAACTATATTTATAATTACATGTATAATAACATACAAATCATATTTAATTATATGTGTATAACTATATATAAATATTTGTAAAACTAAATAAAACTTTATATAATTAAATATAACTATATTTTTAACTATTTATACATATTTGCTTACATATATGTAAATCTATATATTTGTATATAACATTGTATATATTTATGTATAACTAAATTTAACTACTCGTATGAATATATATATATATATATATGTATAAAACTAAATGTTTAACGATATATAATTTTTTATAACTATATATATTATATGTATACTAACATATAACTATAAATAATTCTATCTTACTAAAAATATAACTATAAAAGCTTTTATACATAACTATATTTAAATAAATTAATGAACAACATTTATTTAATTAACATTTTTATATATTAGTATAAAAATGTATTTTAGTATATCAATACCTATACATAACTATATGTATAAAAATATGAAATTATATGAACAAATATATATACATACATGAATACATATAAGTTTAACTATACGTGTAACTATATCTATAACTACATGCAACAATATTTATAATTATATTTATAAAAACATACAACACAATGTTTAACTATATGTGTATAACTATATATAAATATTCTTATAACAATAAATAATGCTATATAAATAAATATAACTTTATTTTTAATTATGTATACATATATGTAAATCTATATAATTGTTTATAACTTTGTATATATTTATTTATATTTACTTATAACTATTTGTATGCATATATCTATATATAATTATATGTTTAACTATATGTAACTATTTAGAACATTTACTATATGTTTCCTAACATATAATTATATATGAGATAATATTAATTTGTTGAACTAATTTGAAATTAAATGGCATAAGATATAATATGAACGATATGTAAGCACGTAGAATGAGAGTGTCCGTTGATTGGGCTCATATATGGTATAGTACAAATAAAGGTCGTACTCTTACCTAATCCCTGCCCTTGGGCCTCAGGCTCAATTATGAACTTATGTATTGAAAAGATGTAATATTTGATAGGTTTATATAGAAAAAATTTTATTTTCTTTTATATAATTTTTTATTCTAACACTGCACTCTCTATGTGTCTCTCTCTCTCTCTCCCTCTCTAATTCATCCCGTCACTCTATTCCTCTTTTTCTTTATGTATCACACACTCTCTCTTGTTATTTTATTTCTTGCTCTCCATTCTTGCTCTCCATTCTTGCTTGTTCTCTCTCTCTCTCTCTCTCTCTCTCTCTCCCTCTCTCTCCCTCTCTCTCCCTCTTTCTCTCTCTCTCTCCCTCTCTCTCCCTCATTCTCTCTATCCCTCTCTATCTTCCTCTCTTTCTCTCTCCCTCCCTCTCTCTCTCTCTCTCTCTCTCTCTCCCTTTCACCAGTTCTTTCCCCCTCTTTCTCACTCCTCTCTCTCCTTCTCTTTCTCTCTCTCTCCCCTCGTCTCCCCATTTCTCTGCCCCTCTTTCTCTCCCCACCTTATCTTCTCTCTCTCTCTCTCTCTCCCTCTCCTCCTTCAAACATTAAAAGACTTTTTTTTTGCTTTTTTTCTTGTGCATTATCGTACTTTGCACTCTTTATCTAGTATAACTGTGATATCTTTTAATCTTTACCGTGCTAAAAATTACATTATTTATTAATGTAGATTTTACAATCGCATTGCCTTGATTTTCATGATATTTAAATATTCAACTATAAGTAATTTTATTTAATTATTTGTATATTTTAAAGTAATAGAATGTTTTATTTATAATAATGATTTTGCTTTATTTTTTGTAAATAAAACATGGCAAAATGAGCTCAGATCGTCAATGGATGTGTAGAAGGGTTATTAATGGATTTTTGAATAAAGATTTTTTGAATAGGCTTGAAACTTTCATCAAGTTTGCATGTAGTCAATCAATATTGATGGATGGAGAAAAAATTAAGTGTCCATGTAATCATCGCAAGTGTCAGAATATCCCTTTTCGTGATGTAAACACTATAAGATATCATTTGGCTAAATATGGCTCTGTGCCAAATTATTTGTTTGGATTTATCATGGGGAAAGTACAATGGCTCTGAATATTGATCAAAATAAGGGTATTGAATCATTTGCTTGTGGTGAAGAATCATCAAACACATACCATAGAATGATCACGGAAGCTTTTGGTGCTGACTTCAATATGGATTACATGGATGAACCACCAAATCCTGAAGCTCAGAAATTTTATGAAATGCTTAAAGCTACAGATAAAGAGTTGTGGCCTGGTTGTAAAACACATTCGCAATTGTCACTTGTGGCTCTACTAATGAGCATTAAGGCAGAAAATTATATGTTTAAAAAATTATTTGATCAGGTGACAGAACTGATGAAAGAGATTGTTCCGGATAATAATTTGATTGCTAACAACTTTTACACCACTAAGAAGTTACTACGAGGAATTAGTCTACCAGTGGAAAAAATTGATTATTGTTTAAATGGATGCATGTTATATTGAGGTGGTGATAGTGATTTAATTATCTGTAAGTTTTGTGACCATTCTCGGTTTAGGAAGGAAACTCTTGTTGTAGATACGTGACAAAAATTGAAGGTTGTCTTTAAGAAGATGTATTATTTTCCAATAAGTCCTCGATTATAGAGACTATATGCATCAAATGCTACATCAAATGATATGAGGTGGCATTCCGAGCATGAGGTTGAAGAAGGGGTAATGCGTCATCCATCACATTCACCTACTTGGAAGCATTTTAATTATATACATCAAGATTTTGCAGCATAAAGTCGAAATATGAGATTAGGTCTTTGCACTGATGGATTTCAGCCATTTGGCCAATCTGGACAATAGTATTCAACATGGCCTGTGATTGTGACACCTTATAACTTGCCTTCGTGGTTGTGTTTGAAGGAGTAATATATGATTTTGTCAATATTGGTTCTAGGGCTACAAAATCCGAAAGACATGCTCGATGTTTTCTTACAGCCTTTTATTGCATAGTTAAATCATTTATGGGATGTTGGCATGAATACATATGATATCTCAAAGAAGCAAAATTTCATTATGCGGGTAGCCCTTATGTGAACGATAAGTTATTTTCCTGCATATTCAATATTGTTTGGCTGGAGTACTATAGGAGATTCACATGCCCATATTGCCTGACAAATTCTAATGCATTTACCCTCAAATTTAGTGGTAAATCGTCATGATTTGATAACCATAGTAAGTTTCTACCTATGAATCATCCATTTTAAAGAAATAAAATTGTATTTTAAAAAATTAAATTTGTGATGACAGTTGCACCAACAGTTCATTCAGGAGATGATATTATTACAAAGATTCATATTTTAGGTTTGAAGAAGGTAATTGAAAAGGATGCTACTAGAAGTAATAGACCAAAAAACAAATTATTTGGCCGAAGGAAACATAGTATATTTTGGGAATTGCCCTATTGGAAGTCCAATTTAATTCGTCATAACATAGATGTAATGCATATTGAATAATTTTTTTTTGACAATGTTTTCAACATTGTTCTTAATGAAGGCAGAAAAACAAAAAACACTTTAAAATCAAGACAAAAGCTAAATGATTACTGTTGGCATCCTGAATTGAAACTGAATGATTACTGTTGGCGTTCTGAATTGAAACTGAATGAGGAAACAGAAAAATTCCATAAAGCTTGCTGCACACTTAATAAAAAGGCAAGACATATATTATGTGAATGGGTTAAAAATTTGAAATTCCCTGATGGATATGTGTCAAATATGGGTAGATGCGTGGATATGAAGAATCTTAAGTTATTTGGAATGATAAGTCATGACTGTCATGTATTCATACAGAGATTAATACCAATTGCATTCCATGAATTGCTTCTACTAAGTGTTTGGAAGGTCCTTACAGAACTTAGTTTGTTTTTAAAATAGCTAAATGCAACTATAATAAAAATAGATGACATTGTGTAGGAAATAATTATGATATTTTTGTAGGTATCAATTTTTTTTATTTTGGTTTTGTTCTTTGCTTTTCTGATTCAAAGTATTTAGACATTACCATGTTCCATCCAATGCATGGGTCTCATATTTATAGATTTCAGCTTTATCAAAAAGAGGGCTAGCTTATCTTATCTTTATTATTCTAAAAACAATTTATTTTTGCACTCTATTTATCTCTAAACATAATTGTTGGGCATCTTTAGTATTTTTGTTGAAGCTGTAAGATAATAAAATTTAATTTATGTTTTTTAATGTCTATAATATTTATTTATATATATCTGTGAATATGTTTTTGTGTCTTTGAATTTTTTGGGTAGAGGTTTAGCCTATTATAGGTAAGTAAAAGCCTATTTTTAGCAGCAGCAGGAATGGTGGCAGTGGCAGTAGTAGTGGTGGTGATAGGGGTGGTAGAGGTGGTTGTGGTTGCAGAGCAGCGGTAGCACCGACAGTAGTGGTAGAGGCGAGGTCATTGATCATAGTGGCAACTACGACAACTGTGGTAGCTACGGCAACTGCGGTAGCTACGGCATCAGGGGCTGCCACGATGGTGGTAGGTGTGGTGGCGGCAACACCGGCAGCATTGATAGCATCAGTGGCAGCATAGACAGTGGCAGTGTTAGTAGCGTCAGCGGCATCAGCAGCGGCATCAGCAGCTACAGTGGTAGCTGCAGTGGCAGTGGCAGGAGTGGTAATGGTAGCGGGAGCAGCTGCAACAGCAACATATGTGGTATATACGTACGTTAGTCAACATATACATACATATAATAATATTGTATTTTAAGTACATATATGCTGAGTATATATATATGTACTCTGTATATATTTACGCATAATACGATAGTTTATATGTACATATACTATAGTAATATATGTACGAATGAAATGCTAGTATATATGTATATATTTATTTTAGCAATATATATTTATCAAAACATAGTTTTTTATTTATTTATTTTGATTTGATTTGGTGGTTTAAATTTCTATACAGATATGGTACCACATTGATTCCCATACAAAGCTTGTATGAGTGAAGACATATTTCAACAAACATGATGCATCATGATTCGAACAGTATTTTCGCAGCGGAAAGTTGGTGATCAGAGAAGCAGAGGGAGAGAAAGCAACATCAATGCATTGATAGATTATACTTTATGCAAAGTTGGTGGATACATTGATTAATAAGATGTAATATATTTTTCATTATTTTTTTGTTTTAGTTATTTAAAATATTGTATTAAAATAAGTTAATAAATTAATTTTTTTATTAAATTTAAAAGATTCATATATATTTTATGTTATTATAAAATGTATTTTAAAAATAATAAATTATTTAATTACATTTTTATTTAAACTATATGGTAATCAACTTTAATTTGTGTTTGTTCATGTCTATATTAACTGTGTGTGTGTGTGTGTGAATATGTTTGTGTTTCTTCGAATTTTTTGGTTTGAGTTTTAGTCTATTATATGTATGTAAAAGCCTATTATCAGTAGTGGTAGCTGTGGAAGCGGTGGTGGCAGCAGTAGTGATGGTAGTGGCGGCAGTGGCACCAGAAGCGGTAGTGTCGGCAGCGACAGTAGTAGCGGCATCAGCGGCTGCGGGGGCGTCGGCAGTGGTGGCAGCTGTAGCGGTGGCAGCAGTGGCAGTAGCATAGGCAGGAGAGGCATCAGAGGCTGCAGAGGCTGCAGAGGTAGTGGCACCATCAATGGCAGTGTCAGCATCGGCGGCAGTAGTGACTGTAGTGCCTGCAATGGCACCAGAGGCAGCACCGACAGCAGCCACAATGGCGGCAGCACCTGCAGCAGTGGCAGTACCGGCAGCACCTGCAGCAGCGGCAGTACCGGTAGCAGTGGCAGTAGCGGCAGTAGCGGCAGCACTGGCAAGGGCGGCAGTGACAGTGGGAGTAGTAGGAACAGCAACAAATATGATATATACGTACGTATATAGTCACTATATATGTACGTATAATTCTACATTATTTTATGTACATATATACTGAGTATATATGCACTCGGTATTTATGTATGAATAATACTACATTTTATAAGTATAAATACTGCAGTAATATATGTACGAGTCAAATTCTAGTATATATGTACATTTTTGCTGTAGTAATATATATTTATCAAAACATAGTTTTATTTTAATTTATTTTGATTTTATTTGGTTGTTTAAATTTCTTACAGATGTGGTACCGCATTGTTTCCCTTACGAAGCTAGTATAAGCGAATGGATTTTTCTATAGACATGAAGCACCGTGACTCAAACAATATTTTCGTAGCGGAATGTTGTTGATCGGAGGAGAAGAGGGAGATAAAGCAACATCAATGCATTGATAGATTATACTTTATGCATAGTCAGTAGATACATTGATAACTAAGATGTAATATAATTTTTTTAGTTATTTAAAATATTGTATTAGAATCTGTTAGTAAATGAGTTTTTTTTTGTTTAATTTAAAAGTTTCATTTATAGTTTCTGTTTATTAAATTTAATATAAAAATATTAAATTATTTAATTAAATTTTAGTTTAAGCGGTATGACAATCAACTTTAATTTGTGTCTGCTCATTTCTATAATAACTATTTTTTTATATCTGTGAAAATGTTTGTGTGTCTCCGAATTTTTTGGGTAGAGTTTTAGCCTTTTATATGTATGTAAAAACTTATTATCAGCAGTAGTATCAGCAACAGAGGGCAGCGACGGCAGTGGTGTTGTCGGCAGTAGTGAGGGCCACAACGGCAACAATGGCGGTGGCAGCGGTGGCAGCGGCGGGAGCAGTTGTAGCTACGGCATCGAAGGTAGCGGTAGTGGCTGCACCATAAGCAGTGGCAGCAGTGGTGGGAGAGTGGGTGCGGTGACATCGGAGGCCACAGCTGCGGCTTCACCGAAAGCAGTGGTGGTAGTGGTGGTAGTAGTGGCAGCACCATAAGTAGTGGTACCACCGGAAGCATAGGCAGAAGCGGTAGTGAGGAGGTAGCTGCGGTGCTAGCGACAGCAGCATAGCTATGACATGCAGCAGCAGCACCGGCAACGAGGGCAGTAGCGGCAGTTGTGGTAGCTGCGGTGGCAGCGGCAGCTACGGCATCGGCAAAATTGGCGGTAGTGGTAGCGGTGGCATTGGTGGCAGCAGCAGTTGTGGCAGCTGCGGTGGCAGCGGCAGCTACGGTATCAGCAAAATTGGCGGTAGTGGTAGCGGTGGCATTGGTGGCAGCGGCAGCGGCTGCAGTGGCGATAGTAGCATTGCTATTGGCAGCGACAGTGGCAAAGACAACAATAGTAGGAGTGGCAATGACAATGGCAATGGCAGCAACAGTAAGAGCAGCAGCAGGAGCAGCAGCAACAGCACTAAATGAGATATATACGTACGAATAAATTCAGTATATACGTACATAAAATACTGTAGTATTTTATGTATGTATATACGAAGTATATTTGTACTCAGTTTATATGTACACATAATACTATTATTTTTATGTACATATACTATAGTAATATATGTACGAGTGAAATGCTAGTATATATTTACATATATACTAAAAGATTATATATGTATCAAAACATGATTTTTTTTAATTTGACTGAGTAGTTTAAATTTCTTATAGATATGATGCAGCATTGTTCCTCATACAAAGCTTTTATAAGTGATGAAATTTTTCACTAGACATTATGTGCCGTGACTCAGACAGCTTTGTTACAGTAGAAAAATGATGATCGGAGGAGCATAGGAATAGAAAGAAATATCAATGAATGGATATATTATATTTTATGCACTGTCTGTAGATACATTGATGAATAAGATGGAATAAACGTTTTTTATTTTTTTGTTTCAATTATGTAAAATATTAAATTTGAATAACATATTAAATGATTTTATTCTCTGTTTATTATAAATTATTTATTGTTTTAATTTTTATTCAATTTGATATAAAATTATTAAATTATTTAATTAAAAAATTTTAAAATAAATTAAATTTTGAAATTATTTTTGAAATTAAAATAGCTAGGGAATTTTCCCTAGCTAATTTAGAAAGGGAAATATTAAAATTAGCGACGGATTTTCAATCTTTAAATTTATTTAGCTAGTGACTATATCCGTCACTAAAATTTATAGACCAGCACTTAAGCTAGGGAATCATCCGTCATTATTTTTGTTTAGCGATGAAATATATCAGTTATCTTGCTAATTTAACTAGGAATTTTATCTTTTGTAGCAAGGGGTTTTTTTGTCGCTAACTTTTTAGCTAGAAATACTTTTGTCGCTAAAATTTAGTAAGAAGCACTTTAGATTGTGACCCGATCCATCGGTAATCCATCGATATATCCCTTTTAGCAATGGAAAATGCCCATTTAGCTAGGGAATTATCCCTAGCTATATAGGATTTTTCTTCTAGTGTTTTTTGTCCATACTAAAATTTATATGAATTAAACAATTGAATAAGATCATTACTATTAACTTATAATATTCCATTTTTATTAAAATAATAAATATAACTTTTTTATTGAACTTTTCACATTAAGTACATTTTGGAATATTATAAATTATAATTTTATATCAAATAATATGAAATTTGATGACATAATAATAATTTCATATTATATTCATAAAAAATAAATTTAATTTTTAAAATTTTATAATCATTATATATATATATATATGAAATATTTTATTATGATATTATATTATTTTTTTTATTTATAAAATAATATCATTTATAGTTAATTAAAAATATATTTCTTTTTTTTATTTAAATTACTTATTTTTAATAATTTTTCTTTACTTTTATATTTTTGTTTCTTTTTTTTTCTATATATTTACATTTATTTTTTTATTTATAGTTTCTGTGAAATATAAAAATGCTAAGGCATACAAGCACATAAACTATTTTATCTATCTTTGTGAAGAGGAAGAGAGGAGAAACGAATTAGGACTATGGGAGCACGTGTAACTCATAATTCTACCTATTCTTGTTACCAAGTAAGAATAACAATGCTCTTCTCCTTCAGAATACGAATTATATTTCTTTCTTTCTTACAATTTGATTTCCACTGGTGAAGTTAGGTTGGTACAGATTTATCGATTTTAATTTTTTTTTCTTTTTTCCCCAATTTTTATTCTTCTTTCTTCTATTTTCACATCACTTATTTGATTTTGACTCTCCGCCATGAGTGAAACAACATATGGTTAGTGTGAACTTTGTTCATCTAATGATTAATTTTTTAGGGTTTTATGGATTTAAAATACAAAATGTGTGCTTATTGTTTTATGCTTCTGTAATTGAAGAAAAAAAGTATGGGTATTGTTTTCTTCTTTTGTAACTTAAGAAAAAAAACACCATGAGATATCAAAACAGATTGTCCTGTTCAGAACAAAGTAACTCAAGTTCGTCAACAGATTCTTATGTGATGTATCTATTTCACTTGTATATCACTATGATACAGGTTGCCGGTGAACAATCTATCATTAACTGATAATCTAGTTTCTGATTCCCAATAAATCATTGTTTCTTTTTTCCGAAAGATTATCATGTGATTCATCTTGCTTGACATTCGAGTTTATGTTAGAAAAATATGAGCATTTCTTAAAAACTCATCTTCTTTGATTTGTATCTTAGAATTGGATTTAGTGTTGATGGTATCAGATCTGCATTTTCATTTATTTCTCAACTGATCACTATTATATTTTTTATTGACTTTTGTTTCTAATTTGGAATTTAAATTCTACAAATTCAGCTATTTTTTTTCTCTTAATCTTGGTTGAACCCATGATTCTATGCATGTTGTTTTAGACTTGCACCGTAATATTAAAATTTTGATTTGATCATCTTTTTTCATTTTTTTTATTTTTACGTTTTCTAGGATATGCACCGCAAGCTTAATATTTTTATTTGCTATAATTATAGATGAATATAAAGAAACATATTGAATTAAGAGGAAGTACATACAATTGGGGAATATGAATGCAAATACACCATTAGATTATGTTGTGCTCCAACTATCACCTAAATCATCATGGACAGATTTTTTATCTATAATGATGTAATATTTTCTACATGTGCATATATAATCTTTCTTTGTCTCTCTTTATCATTCTCTCTCTCTCTCTCTCTAGAAAGATATGTATGTATATGTTAATTGATTTTTTGATCATTGTAGGTGTTCGTTGTTCTTCACGAGCAATGGGAAGATAGAGAAGTTTGGTACTGGTCTCTTAAAGTCATTTGTGAGTCATCTAAAAGTCACAGAATCACTGAAAGGTCTTGCAGGCTCTTCAATCAATATCAAAGCAGATCAATGCCATGATCATGAAACTTTCTTTACCAAAATAACTCTCAAAAGATTACAAACAAGACCTGCCAATTATTTTTCTAACCAAAGTTAATTGATACTTTTTGTTTTGAAGGTTCATGTAGTTTGTCAATGCACCTAAAGTTTTGGTAACTATTTATGTATTTGATGAGGAGATGTCCCAGCTAGAAGCAGCCCGGTGTATTTACTCTTAGGTAGTATTGTTTTTTTAAAATAAAATCTACTTTTTTCTAGAGAAGATGATTCCAAATTTTATTCACATTGTAAGTCTCATGAAGTTCTTAACTTTGTATTTAGGGAGCTGGTGAACATTCTTCAGGTACCTTTCCTTCACATCTCTCCTCAAAATACACATACAATTGTACTCTTCTTTATATTTAAGCTCAACTGATGGATTCAATGCCATTTTTGGTGATAGTCCATTAACATAGACTACTTTGCCTAAATTAAAATTAAAATAAATCATGTTTTGATGTGATGATACATTTATTCACTCAATTGTAATAAGCCTCGAGTTCAAGACAATCAGATATGACCTCTTTGATATATCAATGGTAAGATTTGTTGATATATATATTTATATACCTTTCTCTAACCTTATGTTAGCCAAGAACCTTGTGCATTGAGTACACATACATGTCTACACAAACCATGCTCAACTGATTGATTAAGTCTCATTTTTTATTATAGTTATCAACATTGATTACTTTAATTGAATTGACATTAGAATAGATTATATGTATGTATGTATATATATATGTATATAGATATATAGATTTATATTTACGTATGTATATAGATATAGATATAGATATATATATATATATATATGTATGTATGTATGTATGTATGTATGTAGTATTGTAGTATATATATATAGATAGAAAGTTATATATATATTATTATATATATGTATATGTATGTATGTATGTATGATGTATGTATATAGATATATAGATGTGTGTGTGTGTGTGTGTGTGTATAAACATATATATGTGTATATAGACATATATATATATATATATATATATTTATAGACACACACATATATATATATATATATATATATATATACATATATACATATATATATTTATAGACATGCATATATTATATATATATATATATATATATATATATGTATATAGACATACATACATACATACATACATACATACATATATATATATATGTATGTATGTATGTTTATATATGTATATATATATGTGTGTGTGTGTGTGTGTGTATAAACATATATATGTGTATATAGACATATATATATATATATATATATGTATTTGTAGACATATATATATTATATATATATATATATGTATTTATATATGTATTTATATAGACATACATACATACATATATATATATATATGTATTTGTAGACATATATATATATATATATATGTATTTATATATGTATTTATATAGACATACATACATATATATATATATATATATATATGAATATAGACATACATACATACATACATATATATATATATATATTTATTTATTTATATATATGTATGTATGTATATATATATATATATATGTGTATATAGGCATGCGTGCGTGCGTGTGCGTGTGTGTGTGTAATTGGGTAGTATCTGACCCAAGGCAATCTACCCAAACAACAAGAGGAATGAATTCTTGACCAAACAAATGATGTTATTGATAGCTAATTAGGAATTAGGATTGAACTCGTAATCTTCGAGTAGTTGTGAATTCAATACCCTACCCATCGAACAACCATGCCATTATTAGTTGCAATTATATTTTGATTCTAAAGTATTTGCATAAAATTTAAGCCTAATTTAGATTATCTTTTAATTTATATCATGAATTTATGAATCACATTATTTAGAAAATTAAAATTTATATGACTGATATATATTATATAATGATTTCGTTTTAATGATGTTTTTTTTTGAGATAATTATATTTTTATTTTTTGATGGATTATATTTTATTGTGATACATCAATAGTAATATGACTAGATATACTTTATTAAATTTGATCTCTCATAGAAGAATGAGAGATCAAACTAAAGTGGTTGAAATATATGAGTTCTGTTTTGATTGTCTCCAAATATATTATAAATAGATAACATCATATATAAACTTTATACATTAATATAATCATATGACATTATATATAAATGTCTATGCTTTAATATATATAATCATATAACATTATATATAAAATTGATATATTTATATAAAATATAATGTTATATATAAATTTTTATAAATATGTATAAATGTTTATAATATTTATACAATATTTACATAACACTATCAATTTATAAAATTTTTTATATAACATTTGTATAACATATAAAATGTTTATACCTATTTTTAAACATATATATAACATATAAAATTTTCTATAAATATATAATCTTTATAATGTTTATATAAATTTGATATATATACTATATAATATTTATAAAAGTGTTACATATATATATATATATATATTATTTATTTATTTATTTATATATATGTACCATTTATAATAATATTTTAAACACAATAGTATATCAAAGCCAAAAGTAAGGTGTGGAAGAAGAATAGCTCCGATTGATTCTATTCAAGTGAAAAAGGAAACATAGATGAGTAGATTAACCAGTTGATGCAATGCAAGCCATTGAGTGAACAAGTGGTATTTTTTTGCTGCTTCTTTATGCACATCTGGCGTGTAGCATAAATCATGTTGTAATTTGTTTCATATTTTTTAAGTTGGGGTTTGCATATCACATTTGGTGGGGTTATTTTGTCTTTGGTGATAATGAATATGACTAGGCAAAAATATGCATGAAGAATGCTGCTTCTTTTTAGTTTTCTTAGTTAAAATATGAGTCCTTATTAGGTAGACTTATCGTTTGTATATCTGGAAGGCTTTGAATATGTTGTTTTGGCCCATTATAGAGTCGGCAGAAAATAACAGCTAACACCCCAGTGTTTGCTATTATTTTTTGTGCCACCACTATTAATGTCACCATTACCCCGTTTCTACTACTGACCCCCTTCTTAGTCCGTCAGTGCCGCTGCCCTCTTGATAACTATAATTCCCCTTGCACCTATGCATCATAGTTTGTATTTATGAGGGATAACATCCATAGTTTTCTTGCATTTTTAGGTTATAATATTTGTGGCTATTGCTATATTTTTGTTTGATGAAGAGATTAAGTGTAGATACGATGGCATTTTTTTAGCAGCTAATGCAATTCTTTTTTTCATTAAGTTGTGCATGATGAATATCCTTCTTAGTTGGCCAAAGTATTAAGTGATAAACTTAACTGGTTTACAAAGGTACACCTCTTCCACTTGTATGCGTTGCCTTTATGATTAGGGTGTTAAAATCAATCAAGAACGATGAAATCATAAACAAAGACAACCATGAATAGTGAATGAAATTGATCACTAAACCTTTATTGTGCAAGCCATCATGATCCTGATCTACCATTTTCATGAGATGACCATATCTCAAGGCTTTGACAGTGTAATACTGCTTATGCTGTTGCAGCCCATGAATCTTCTTGATATTTTCGTTTTCTCTGTATCTAAACTTAGACATCGAACAGCCATCCTTCACATTAACATCAATCACTTATTCGAAAGGAATTGAGGTTTAAAACTTAGAATCCACCTGCCTTGCAAGCAAATTCATATAGATATACCTAATTGATGGAATCAGTAATGTGAAACTTTGTTGGACTGGAAGCCAACATATTTCATGAGCTCTATATTTTATGTACATCAGATTTTTTAATGTGTTTTCTGATCCTTATTATTCAAAACTAAAATGCATCATGATTTTCAAATATGATGTTCAATTCTAGTATCGTGCAAGTTCAATAAACTGAATGATTTTCATCTGAGTAATGTTGATTTATTCATCCATATTTTGTACGGGTCATTTCTAAAGTGATGCAGGAGAAGATGGAATACAAGCTTCATTCTCACAACATGCCATATGGCTCTAGCAGTGGTCAGCAATCTGTTAGTAGATTCTTTCAAGTTGATGATTCCAATAGCTACTAGGGAATGATTTTATTTCTTCCATGTTCTAAAATAGTATGTTGGAAATTCAATATTTGTTTTATAGATTAAATTTTGCACAATGATTGGTAAAGGTAATATATGTGCCGCAAAACTTGATAATTCTCCGAATCAGTATTCATCATGCATATTGGTAAATTCTATATAAGTGATGGTCATATATATAAATTTTGCTAAATTAATAAGTTGTCATCCTTCGTATCATTTAATTTTGAATAGATGTCTATTTAAGAAATGATACAAGTGAATGATGAGATGAAAGAAATGAAGAATACAATGCAATAGAAGATGACCTAAATGGAGTAACAATTAGCAGCCTTATTAAGATAGATAGCACCCAGAGTTTTAGCAGAGTATCCACAAAGGAGAGTAGCACAAATGCATCAGCTAATGATGAGGGTGATGATTTAATTTAAAATGATTATATAACTATGTTATGTTTTTATTTTAACTATGTATTTATTACTATCATATTAATTTATTAAGTACTTTTTCATTTTGTTAATTATAAATAATGGCTTATAATATATGTTTTTATTCAAATTATTATAAAAATTTAAAAATATGGAATTAAATTTTTTGTAAAAAAATAAAATTGTGAAAATAGCTTTGGAATGAAAATTGCTAGGGAATTTTCCTAGCTAATTTGGCTAGAGAATTTTTTATACAATTTCAATTAAAAATATTAATTATTATTCTTAATTATGATTAAAATTAGCAAGGGAAAATTTATAATTAGCAAGGAAATTTCTATCATTAAAATATTTGCTCGGGATTTTTCTTATTAATATTTTGTGATGAGCTCTTTAGCTTGGGATAATTTCTATTGTTAATCCATCGTTATTCTATTTTAGTTATGGAAAAATCTCATATAGATAGATTAATATACAAATAGATAAAAATATAGATAGATAGATAGATAGATTGATTGATTGATAGATAGAAAGAAAGATAGATAGATAAACAAACAGATATTTAGATAGATATATAGACATACAGATAGAGAGATAGATAAACATATAGATAGAGAGATAGATAGATATATATATATAGACATATATTAAGAAAGATATATAGATAGATATATAGATAGATAGACAGATCGATAGACAGATAGATAGAAAGATATATAAATAGATAGATAATAGATAGATAGAAAGAGAGACAAATATAGAAATAGAAAATAGATAGAAAGAAAGACAAATATATAGATAGATAGTTAGACAGATAAATAGACATATAGAAAGATAGATAGATTTATAGATAGATAGACGAAATGGTTGATAGATAATTGAATGATATATAGATAGATATATAGGCATATAGAGAGTAATATAGATAGATAGAAAGATAAATATATAGACAGATAACTTGACTTAAAGATATATATATATATATATTTACAGATAGATAGATATATAGATAGATAGTTAAACTGATAGATAGATACATAGAAAGACAGATAGATAAATATATATATAGACAGGTAGATATACAAATATATAGACAAATAGATAAATAGATAAATAGATAGATAGATAAATATATATCATATAGATAGGTAGATACATTGATAAATAGAAAGATAGATAGATAGATAAATATATAGAAATATAGATAGACAGAAAAAAATATAGACTAATAGATAGATATATATATATATATATATATATATATATATATAATATATATAGACAAATAAATAGGCAGATTAATCAATGAATAAATAGATATTTTTATTGAAAGATGGATAGACAAATAGATAGGTAGATATATAGACAGATAGATAGATAGATCAACAGAGAAATAGATAAACAGACAGATAGATATATTTTTTAGATAGATGATTAGATTGATTGATAGATGGACATATAGATAAAAAGATAGATATAGACTTATATATAGACAGATAAATAAATAGATAAATAGATAGACAACCAGATAGATATACACATAGATAGATAGATAGAGAGATAGATAGATATATAAAAAGTAGATAGATAGATAGTTATATAGATAGATAGATATACAGATAGATAGATAGACAAAAAAATATACAGCTATATATATATATATAGATAAATAGATAGATAGATAAATTGTTTGATAGATAGATATATCGATTGATATATAGAAAAATAAATAGGCAGACAAATATATAGACAGATTGATAGATAGTAGATAAATAAATAAATAGACAAATAAATAGATAGATAGGTAGATAAATAGATAGATAGATAGATAAACAGATAGATAAATAGACAAATATATAGATCAACAGAATGACATATTAATAGAAATATAGGTAGGTACATAGACAGACATATTGAAAAACATATAGATAGACAGATAGAAAGATAGATAGACAAATAGATATATAAATAGGTAAATAGATAGATTGACATATAGATAGATAGACAGGTAGACATATAGATAGATAGATGGATATACAAACAAATTGATAGACATATAAATAGATACTTGGAATAATAGAAAGAAAAATAGATAGACAGATAGATAAAAAGCTAGATAAAAAGACATACAAATAGATAGATAGATAAAAATATAGTTAGACAAATAGATAGACATATAGATAGACAAATAGAGAGACAGATAGACAGACTAATATATAGATAGATAGAAAAAGAAATAGATAGATATATAGATGGACAGATTGATAATGAGATTGAAAAATATATTGAGTGATTGATTGATTGATAGATTAATAGTCAGATAAATAGATAGATTAGTAGAGAAATTGATGGATAGATTGATAGATAAATAGAGACAAAAAATTGATAGATAGATAGAGATATAGAAAAAGAGATAGATAGATAGATAGATAGACAGACATATTGATAATAAATAAATAAACATATATTCAGATAGATAGATAGATAAATAGATATAGATAGACAGACAGACAGACAGATAGATATATATTCTTATAGATAGATATACCGATAGATATATAGATAAATAGATATACAGATCATTGACAGATAAATAGATCGATAGATAGACATATAAATAGATAGATAGATAGACAAATAGATAAATAACCAGATAGACATATAGACAGATAATAAACATACAAATAGACATCCAGATAGGTAGAATGATATGTAGACCAATAGATAGATAGATAGACAGATAATTGACAATAGATAGAACAAAATAAAATATAGATAGATATACAAATAGATAGATAAATAGATAGATAGATAGACAGATAGAAAGAAGGACAAACATGATGATAAAAATATATAGATGGATAGACAAATAGATAGATAGATATATAGATTGATAGAATGACAGATAAAAATTTAAAAAGATAGAAAGATAGATAGACAGATTGAGAGATTGATTGATAAATAGATTCATAGATAGATTGATATACATATTGTTAAAGAGGGTGATAGACAGATTTTTACATAGGTTTATTGATAGATTGATATACAAATTCATAGATATATTGATAGACAAATTTATAGTTAGGATGATAGAAAGATAGATAGATAGATAGATAGATAGATAGACAGATTAATAAACAGACAGATAGATGAATAGATAAATAGATATATTGATAGATAGGTAGATAGTCATATATATATATATATATATATATATATATATAATAGATAGATAGGTAGATAGATAAACAAATTATTACACAGAAAGATGGATAAATAAATATATAGATAGATAGATAGATAGATAAAAAGATAGGTAGATATACATAAAGATATACAAATAGTTAAATAGATAAATAGATAGAGAGAAAGATAGAAATATATATGATAGATAGTCAGATAGATAAATAGAAAGATAGATAAATAGATTGATAGATAGACAAATAGATAGACATATAGAATGACAGACAGATTGATTGATATATAAACACACATATAGATAGAGAAAGTAGATAGATAGACAGATAAATAAATAAGATAGACAGATTGATAGATAGAGTAATAGACATATTGATAA
>JAREIK010001257.1:0-30754 GCA_029783825.1 Sapria himalayana | reverse complement strand
GATAGACAAATAGTTATATTGATAGATAGATATATAAATAGATTGATAGCTAGATAGGCAAATATATAGATACATAGATAGATAGATAGATAGATAGATAGACATATAGATAGAGAGACAGATAGAAAGATAGAGAGAAAGGCAAGTAATTGATAAATAGATACATACATGGATAGATACCTAGATAGATAAATAGACACATAGATTGATTGACTTTTAGATAGATAGATAGATATATACATATATATATATATATATATATACATATAGAAAAATAGATAGATAGATATAAATTGCCCGATAGATAGATAAATAGATAGATTCATAGAGAGATTGATAAATAGATTATTTGATTGATAGACAGATAGATTGACTAATAGACAGCTAGATCGAAAGACTTATAGGCATATAAATATATAGACAGATATACATATAGACAAATTAAAAAATAGATATATAGAAAGATAGTTAGATTATCAAATAAATAGATAGATAGATAACAAAAATGATAGATAGACAACTAGATAGATTTCAGATAGACATATAGACAAATAGCAAATAGAAAAAAATACAAATTGATAGAAAGATAAATAGACAAGTAAATAGAAAGAAAGAAAGATAGTCATATATACTAACAGATAGATGATAGACATATGGATAGATAGATATCCAAATAGATATATAGATAGAAAGATAGATAAATTGCAAAATAGACAGATTAATAGATAGGTAGATAGAAAGATAGATAGAAAGGCAAGTAGACTAATAGACACATACCTCGAAAGAAAGAAAGATAGATAGATAAATTGACACATAGTTAAATAGACTAATAAATTGATAGATATATAGACAAATATATGGATAAATAGATAAATAGATAGATTTACAATATATATATATATATATATATATATACATATAGATAGATAGATAGACATACATTTTCATAGATAGAGAGAGAGATAGATAGATAGATAGATAGATATATTGATAAATAGATAGATAGACTGATAGATTGATAGACATATAGACAAATAGACAATTAGTCATATAGATAATAGTTAGATAGGCATATTGATAGAAATACATATAGAAATATTGATAGATAAAAAATATATAGATAAAAAAATAGACAGATAGTCAGATAGACAGATAGACATATAAATAGATAGATAGATATATAAATTGACAGTAAGATAGATAAATATATCAATAGATATATAGATAGACAATTAGTTAGATAGACCTATAGAAAGATAGACAGATAAAAAAATTGATAGATAGAAAAAAAGATAGATAGGTAGATAGCCAAATTGGAACCTATATAGATAGATAGATATTCAGATAGAAGGATATTTTAATATAGAGATATTCAGATAGACATATAGATAGAAAGACAAACACTTATATAAATAAATAAATATATAGACAGATAGATATATACAGATAGATAGATTGGTAGACAAAAAAATAGATAGATAGATAAATAAATAGATAGATTGACAAATATATAAATAAACATATAGAGAGATACATAGATGGATAGATAGTCAGATAGAAAGTCAGATAGATAGTTAGATATATAGAAAGATAGTTAGATAAACAGATTGGTAGATAGACAAATAGAAAGATAGATATGTAGGCAGCTAGTCATATAGGTAGATAGACATATAGACATATATATGATAGATAGATATACAAATAGACAAATAGACTTATAGATTGATAGATAGATAGTTAGACAAATTGAAAGATATATGGATGGCCAAATAGAGAGATAGAAAAATTAACAGATAGAAAGATAGATAGGTAGATAGATAGTTATTTAGATATATAGATATATAGATAAACAAATAGATAGGTAGATAGATAGAAACATAGATAGATTTATAGATAGAAAAAAAATAAATAAAATATAGATAGTTAGATAGACCGATAGACTAAATATATAGATATGTAGATAGATAGATAGACAGATAGACAAAAAGAAAGATAAATAATAGAAAAATAGCCACATAGTAAGATAGACATATAGGCAGATATATTAATAGATAGATAGAAGATAGATAGATTAACAAATATAAAAATAAACAAATCAACATATCGATAATATATAGATAAATAGTTAGATAGACAAATAAAAAGATAGATAGATAAACATTAAGATAGATAGACAAATAGATATATTGAGAAATATATTGATAGACAAATAGATAGAAAAATAAATAATAGATAGATATATATATCGATAAATTCATAGATATATATATATATATATATATCTATGAATTCATATATATATATATATATATATATATATATATATATATCTATCTATCTATCAATTCATAGATATATATATCGATATATATAGATAGATAGATATATATATATAGATTCATAGATATATCTATCTATCTATATAAATGTATAGATTGAAATATATAAATTGATAGATATAGATTAATAGATATATAAATATATATTATATATATATATATATATATATATATTTATGTCTACCTATCTATCTATCTATATATCTTTCAATCAATCAATCAATCAATCTATCTATTACACTATTTATCTATCTATTAGTATATATATGTCTATTTGTCTATTTTTCTATCTATCTATCTGTGTATATATATATATCTATATATCAATCTTTCTTTCTTTCTATGTATCTATCTTTTTAACTATCTATCTATATGTCTATTCTATCTATCTATCTATACTTCTATCTATATTTTTATCGATCTATCAAAATTTTTATCTATCTATTTGTTTATTTATTTGCCTATCTATATATCTATCTAATTATCTATCAATATGTCTATTTATATGTTTATCTATCTGACTTTCTATCTGTCTATATATCTATCTGTCTGTCTGTCTATCATCTATCTATCTATCTATCTATATATCTATATATCTATTCTATCGATCTATCTATCTATCTATATATTTATTTATCTATATATATATATATATCTATCTATCTATATATTTATTTATCTATATATCTATCTGTCTATATATATATATATATATCTATCTATATTTCTTTCTTTTTATCAATCTATCTATCTATATATCTGTCTATCTATCTATCTATATATCTATCTGTCTATATATCTATCTAAATTTGTATCTATCTTTCTGTCTATCTATTTGCCTATCTATATATCTATCTAATTATCTATAATCTGTCTATCTATATGTTTATCTATCTGACTTTCTATCTGTGTGTATATATATATATATATATATATATATATATATATATATCTCTGTATGTCTATCTATCATCTATCTATATATCTATCTATGAATCAATCAATATGTCTGTCTGTCTATCTATCTTGCTATCTATCTATCTATCTGTCAATCTTTCTATATATATGTTTCTTTTGATCTATCTATATATCTATCTATTTGTCTATATATCTTTCTATCTACCTATCTATCTATCTATCTATGTATATATCAACCTATTTGACTATTTATTTTCTATCTATTTGTCTATCTATATGTTTATCTATCTAATTGTCTATCAATCTATATATCTATATGTTTACCTATATGTCTTTCTATCTTTTTATCTATTTATCTATCTATCAATCTATCTATCTTTCAATCTATCTACCTATCCATCTATTTATATATCTGTCTATCTATCAATCTATTTGTATATCTATCTATCTATCTAATTTTCAGTCTATCTATATATCGATCTATCACTCTATCAATCTATTTCTATATCTTTATTTCTATATATCTGTATATCTATTTGTGTGTATATATATATATATATATATCTATTTATTTATCTATCTGTCTATTTGTCTATCTATCTAACTTTCTATCTATCTGTCTATTTGTCTATCTATCTAACATTCTATCTATCTGTCAATCTATCTTTCAATCTATATGTTTATCTATCTACCTACCTACCTATCTATTTATTACACTATCTATCTATCTATCAGTATATATATATATGTGTGTGTGTGTGTGTGTGTGTGTCAATCTATTTGTCTATTTATCTCTATCTATCTATGTGTGTGTGTGTGTGGTGTGTGTATATATATCTATCTATCTATTTAACTATCTATCTATATGACTATTCTATCTATCTATCTATCTATATATACTTCTATCTATCTATCTAAATTTTTATCGATCTATCAAAATTTTTATATATTTATTTGTCTATCTATTTGCCTATCTATATCTCTCTCTAATTATCTATTAATATGTCTATTTATATGTTTATATATCTGACTTTCTATCTGTCTATGTATCCATCTATCTATCTGTCTGCCTGTCTATCAACTATCTATCATCTATATATCTATCTATCTATCTATTTGTCTATATATATATATATATATATATATATCTTTCTATCAATCTATTTATCTATTTAACTATCTATCTACATGTCTATCTATTTATCTATACATCTATCTATCTATATATCTATCTTTCTATCTATCTAAATTTATAGCTATCTTTCTATGTATCTATTTGCCTATCTATATATCTATCTAATTATCTATCAATCTGTCTATCTTTATGTTTATCTATCTGACTTTCTATATATATATATATATATATATATATATATATATATGTCTGTCTATCTATCATCTATCTATCTATCTATATATCTATCAATCTATGAATCAATCAATCAATCTATCTATCTATATATTTGTATATCTATCTGTCTATCTATCTATCTATCTTTCAGTCTATCCGTCTATCAATCTATTTTTATATCTTTATCTCTATATATCTGTATATCTATTTGTGTATCTATATATATATCCATCCATCTATCTATCTAACTATATATATATATATATTTGTCTATCCATCTATTCTATATGTCTGTCTGTCTGTCTCTCTATCTATCTTTCTATTTATTTATCTATCTTTCTATCTATTTATCTATATTTATATCTATCTATCTATATTTATATATATCTATCTATCTATATGTGTTTATATATGTCTATCTATCTATTAATATATATATCTATCAATATGTCTATATATCTATTTACTTATCTGACAGTCTATCTCTCTATTTAGTTGTATATATGTGTATATCTTTTTATATATCTTTATAACTGTCTATGTATATATCTATCTATTTACAAATTTTTATACAACCTGTCTATCAATCTATCTATCAATATGTAAATCAATCTATCTAACATTCTATGTATCTATCTGTATATCAATGGGAATATCAATCTTTATATCTATTTGTCAATATATATGTCTATCTAATTATCTAACTATCTATCAATCTATCTTTTATCTATCTTTCTATTTAAGTAAATATCTATCTATCTATTAATCTATTTATCAATATATTTATGAATCTATCATTCTATCTATTAGTCCATCTATTTATTTATATACAAATCTATCTATCTATCTATTTACTATCTATCCGTATATACATAAATATATATATATATGTCTATCTATCTATCTATATCTTTCAATCTATCTGTCTATATATCTATTTATCTATTTTCCTTTCTATATATCTATCTATTTAACTTTCTAATTATCTGTGTCTATATCTATATATCTATATATCTATTTGTCTATCTGTTATCTATCAATCTATCTATCAATATGTCAATTGATCTATCTAACATTATGTACATCTATCTGTCTATCTTTTTATCAATTTATCTTTGTATCTATCTTTCTATATATCTATCAATCTATCTAGCTATTTATCTATTTATCTATCTATCTATTATCTCTCTCTCTCTCTATCTATTTATTAGTCCATCTATTTTTCTATCTATGTATCTTTTTATCTATCAATCTATTTGTATAAATACATGTCTATTTATATTTCTATATATCTGTCTATTTATCTAGCTATCTATCTATCTATTATTTGTCATCTATCTATCTATCTTTCTTTCTTTATGTATATCTATCTATCTATTTGTCTATGTATGTAACTATCTATTTATCTATCTATCTTTCTATTTTTCTCTCTATCTATATATCTATTTATCTATCATTGTATCTGTATATCTATCTATTATATCAATATATCAATTTATCTATTTATATATTTGTCTATCTATCTGTGTATATATCTATCTATCTGTCTATTTAACTATTTTTTTTCTATCTATCTATCTTTCTATCTATCTATCAATCTATGTATCTATCTCTTTATCTATCTGTCTATTTATTTGTCTTTTTAACTATCTATATATCACTCTATCTATCAATATGTCTATCAATCTGCCTATTAATCTATTTATCAATCTGTTGATCAATCTGTTAATCAATCAATTTGTCTATCTATCTGTCTATCTTTTTGTCTACCTTTGTAACATTCTATATACATATCAATTAATAAATCAATCAATCTATATATCTATCTGTCTATCTGTCTGTCTATATATTTATCTATTTGTCCGTCTATCTATCTATCTATCAATATATCTATCTTTTTGTTATTTTATCTATCTATATATCAATTTTTCTATCAATCTATAAATCTATATGTCTATTTATCTATTTATCTTTCTAAATAATTATATATCTGTCTGTCTATCTATCTATATATTTGTCTATCTATCTACATATCTATCTATCTATCTATCTGTCTATATATCTATTTATATATATGTCTATCTATCTATCTTTTATATGTCTATCTATCTGTCTAGCTATCTATCTATCTATCTATTTGACTATTGATTTGTCTATCTATCCATCTATATATCTATCTATTTATCTATATATCAATCTATCAATTTTGTTGTCTAATAATATATCTATCAATTAAATTTTCTATAAATCGATCAATCTCTCTATCAATCTTTCTATCAATCTGCCTATTTTATCTATGTATCTATCGATCTATTTATCTATTGTCTATCTATTTTTTACATTATTTGTGTATATATCTACTGATCTATCTATCGATATATATATATATATATCTATTTATCTTTCTATCTATTTATTTATCTTTCTATCTATCTATTTGTCTATATATCTATCTATATATCTATCTATCTATCTTACTATCTATTCGCCTATCGATCCCTTGATCTATCTATCAATCTATATATCTATATATCAATCTATCTATTTCTTTCTCTAATAATTTATCTATCAATCTATCTATTAAATTGTCTATAAATCTATCTATCAATCTTTCTATCAATATGTCTATGTATCTATGTATCTATCGATCTAATTATCTATCTGTCTATCTATTTTTTACAATATTTGTGTATATATCTACTAATCTATCTATATATCTATATATCTATCTCTCTATCTATTTATCTTTCTATCTATCTATTTGTCTATATATCTCTCTATATATCTATCTATCTATATTTCTCTCAATCTATTTATCTATTAATCAATCTAACAATCAATCTATATATCTATTAATCTATATATATGTCTATCTATCTATCTATCTCTCTGTCTGTCTATCTTTCTATCTGCATATCTTTATGTCTTTCTATCTTTCTAACTATCTAACTATTTATCTATCTACCTACCTACCTACCTACCTATGTGTATCTATCTTTCTATATATCTATTTATCTAACTTTCTATCTATCTATCTTTTTAACTATCAATCTATCTATCAAATCTATCTATCAACCTGTCGTTGTATATCTCTATCAATTTTTAATCCAACTGTCAATCTATATATCTTTCTATTTATATGTCAATTTGTCTATATATCTTTCTCTCTATCTATATTTATATTTTTTTATATATTTGTCTATCTAACTGTCTATCTATCGGTCTTTCTATATGTATATCTATTTGTCTATCAATTTATCTATCAATCTACCTATTTATCTATCTATTTATTTGTCTATCTATCTGTCTATCAACCTATTATTCAACATGTCTATCAATATGTATATCAATCATTTTATCAGTATGTCTATCAATCAATCTATCAATTTGTCTATCTTTCTGTCTATCTATTTATCTATCTATCTCTTAATCAATCTATCTATTTATCTATCTATCTATTTATTAGAATATCTATCTATCTATCTATCTATCTGTTTATCTATCTTTCTATTTATTTATCTACATTTCTATCTGTATATGTTTTTATCTTACAACATGTCTATCTATATGTCTATCTATATTTCTCTCTATCTATCTGTCTATATGTATATCTATTCATTTATCTTTATTTCTATTTCTCTGTCTATCAATCTATATGTCTATCTATGTATTATTCTATATATCGTTTAAATTATCATTTTGTCTATCTATCTGTCTATCTATCTATCTATCTTTTAATAAATATGGGTCACGAACCGGTATTGGATGAATAAGGGCTGCAAGTCTGTGAGGACTAGGAACTGCGATTGCTTCACTTGACCATTTTTCAAGTAGGCATTTTAAGTAAGAAGTCAAGATAGCTCCTATACCAGAGGGATCCATGAGTTCGATAGAAAGATGCACTTCTAGATCAGTTCTTTTAATCTATATGTCTATATTTGTGTGTGTGTGTGTGTGTGTGTGTGTGTGTGTATCAATCTACTATCTATCTATTTATCTTTAAATCTATCTATCCAAATTTTTATCTATCTATCTGTCTATCTATCTATCTATTAATTTATCTAATTATCTAATAATTTATCAAACTATCTATTTATCTATCTAGCTGTCTAATAATCTATCAATCTATCTATTAAACTTTCTATATATCTAGTTTTCTATATATCTAGCTATCTATCTATTTATATATTTCTATCAATATGTCTATCTATCTCACTTTCTATCTTTGTTTCAATCTATCTATTAATATGTCTATTAATCTTTCTATTAATATGTATATAAATCTTTATATCAATCTTTCATTTAATCTATCTCTCAATCAATTATCTATCTAAATATCTATTTATCTGTCTCTCTGTCTATCTTTCTATTTATCTATATATCTATCTATCTCTCTATCTCTCTAACCATCTATATATCTATTTATATATCTATCTATCTATTTATCTTTATATATGTCTATCTACTGTCTATATATTTATCTATCTATCTATCTAACTATCTATTTGTCTATTTATCCATCTATTTATTTGTCTATTCATCTATCTATCTATCTATCTATTTATTTATCTAGCAATATATCTATCAATATATCTATCAAATTGTATATAAATATATCTATCAATATTTCTATCAATTTGTCTTTGTATCTATTTATCTATCTATCTATTTTTTACATTATTTGTGTCTCTATCTACCAATCCATCTATCTATCTATATATCTATATATCTAGCTATCTATTTATCTTTCTATCTATCTTTTTATCTATATATCATCTATCTTTTTCTCTATCTTTCGATCTATTAATCAATCTATCTAACTATCAATCAATCAATCTATCTATCTATCTATATGTTTGTATATGTGTCTTTCTATCTATCTGTTTGTCTTTCTATTTGCATATCTTTATATCTTTCTATTTGTCTAACTATATGACTATCCACTACAAGAAAATATTTATTTAGCTTGGGAATTTTAGCTAGGGATTAATCCCAAGCTAAATTGCGAGAGATTTGCTAGGGAATAACAAGGGATTTATGTTTTTTCATTAAAATAAAAATGTGCAATGGATTAGTGATGGATTAGTGACGGAATAAATTCGTAAATTCCACATCAGAAAAAAGCGGGGAATATAGCGACGGATTAGCTACGGATTAGCGACGGAAAATTTTCGTAAATTTCACTCATGAAAAGCAGAGAATTTAGTGATAGATTTAGCGATTAAAATTTTTCATAAATTCCGCTCAAGAAAAGTGGGAAAATTAGCATCGGATTTAGTGACAGAAAATGTTCATAAATTCTACTCAAGAAAACCCAGGAATTTAGCGATGAATTTAGTGACAGAATTTCTCTAGCTAATAAAATTTGAAATTTAGCTATAGAATTTTTCTAGCTAATAAAAACTTGAAATTAGCACAAATTTAGCAACGGAATTTCTCTAGCTAATAAAATATAGAAATTAACGACGGATTTAGCGACGAAATTTTTCTTGCTAATTAAATCTGAACATTAGCAACGGATTTAGTGACTGAATTTTCATAAGCTAATAAAATCTAGAAATTAGTGATGGATTTAGTAATGGAATTTTCCTAGCTAATAAAATATTGAAATTTGTAACAGTTTTAGCGACAGAATTTCCCTAGCTAATTACATCCATAACATAGCAACAAATTTTAACAATGGAATTCCCTTGCTAATTACATACTTAATATAGCGGCACGGAACCTCTCTAGCCAATTACTTCCTGAATATAGTGACGGATTTTAGTAACGTAACTTTTCTAACTAATAAAATCAAGAATATATCAATAGATTTAGCGAGGAAACTTCTCTAACTAATTAAATCCAGAATATAGCGACGGATTTAGTGACTGAACATCCATAGCTAATTAAATCCCGAACATAGCGATGGAATTTTCCTTGCCAAAATTTAATTATTTAATTTAATTTAATTTAATTTATTTTTAGTTTTAATATTTTATTTAATTTTGTTTATATAATGAATGTTAATGGTCTATAGATGAGCGATCCTTGAGAGTTACATTCTCCTCGTAAAATCATAAAAAATTAATAGTATAAATAAATAATTTAAAAATATAAAAATACAAAAAAAAAATTATATTAATAAGGACTAAACTATCAATTTTTATGATGTATAAATTTTTAAAAAAAGTATAAAAAAACTTTTTCTAAAATTTTTAATTAAGAAACTTAAAAATTTGTATTAAAGTAACATTAAATAATTAATTCTATAAGTATAATAATTTATTTCGATATTTTAAAAATTAAATTAACATACATTAAAAATTCTACTAATATAAATGTAAATTAATTCATTTTATGATAAAATATCTGGATTTATGAATAAACTAGTAAATATTAATATGATTATTAGTATAAAAAAATGTATGATTATAGGAAACTTTAAAAAAAATAATTAATAAAAATTTTAATAATTTTGAAATATAATAAAAAAATAAATTTTTTCATTAAAGTTAAAAGAAAATAAATTAATATTTAAAAATAAATACATAGATATTTATCCCTACTAAAATTTATAAGAATTAAACAATTGAGTAATATTTTTTCTATTAGCTTTTAATATTCAGTCTTTATTAAAATAATTACAATAACTTTTTTTAATTATATTATCACTTTAAGTAATTTTTTGATTTTTGAAAATTATAAATGATATCAAATAATATAAAATTTTATGCCTTTAAATTTATTACATATTATCTTCATAAAAATTAATATGATGAATTCTTAAAAATTTATAACCATAAAATATAAATTATTATATATTTGTTCACATTAAGAGTATTTTATAACTCTTAGGAGAATGACTAGAAGACAAATCATCTTTTCATGTATGTCTTATTATATGAGGTTTGTTAATTTTGTAGCCATTTGATATTTTTTTTATAAGTCTAAACATATATTTTTTAAAATTGTTTATATATGTATTGTTTAATTAATATTATAAAAAAATAGTAAGGTGTTTATTTTTAATCTATAACTTGCCACACGTACATTAATTTAATTAAAAAAATTTTAATAGTAAATAAAATAAATGAGTCTTTTTGTATTTTATATATATATATATATATATATATATATATATATATATATAATATTATTTATTTAATGTTTTTATTATTAAAAATATAAATATTTTGGAAATATATATATTTTGTTATTTAATGTTTATTTTATCGAGATTAAGTCCATCTTTCTCTCGATATTTTCGAAGAATAAGCGATGCAACTCCTCCGCAGTCCTCCATCCTTCTCTCGACACCGACACAACATAAACATATTCGAATTAATCTATAATTTGTTATTGATTTGAGATATTTTTATCCTAAGTCTTCATTGATTATCTTAATGCGTATTGATTCTGTTAATTTTTTTTTCGAAATTCTTCTTCTTTAATCGTATACATTAATTTAATTATACTTATTGTAAAACATACCTAATACATTTCTGTTGTGTTGGGCAGTAGGTATGCTTATATAAACTTAATTTAAGTATATTTTTTTAAATACATATTCTATTAATTTAATTATACTTGGATTGCTTATATAAACTTAATCGTATATAACACAAAACAAGTGTTTTGTGTTGGGTAGTGTGTATATAACACATAAATATATAATTTATTTTATTATATCTATAAATATAAAAATATGTTTCATAAACATAATTATATATAAATATAGCTATATATATATATATATATATCTATCTATCTATCTATCTATATATCAATATATTTCTATCATAATTTTTTATAAGATACATTCAATATACATGTCATGTATTTCAGATATAATTAGTATTATACATATAACATTATATACATATTTTACACAAATAAAGATATATTGACTTTATGATAGGATTTTAATAATGTATATTTGAAATTTGGAATTCATCATTATGAAATACACGTCTAATAAATTTGCATTATGAAAATATCTATTATTCCATAATGCCGTGCCTACCAAATAAGTATAATTAAATTAATATTTTTAACCTTTATTTTATACATGGCTTTATGTATAGGGAAAAACACACACTATTATAAAAATGTAAGAGTGTATTTAATATCGGTAAATTTAAAGTATAGTCACATTAATATCTGTTAATTTCAAATTAATGTCTGTAAACATTTATTGACTGGTTTTCAATTAGGTCAAATTAAAATGTAATAGCCGTTATGTATACAGATACAAATTTACAAGATATTTAAATAAATGTATATATTTGACTATATTTTAATTACTATGTTTAATTAAATGCCACATGGGTTCTCTTATAAATACCCTAGCATTGACTATCAATATGATTCATACTGAATTAAAATATATAAGATATCCAGCTCATCTGACATACATTATTTCCTACATGAATTGATGTCGATGATTTTTTGATGGGTTTGAGATGTTCCACCTATATGGATGAGTCGATCTAACATATTTTATTACCGCTATAGCCATTAACTCATAAATTGTATACCCATGGACTTGATACTGTTTACTTTTTGTAAGCTAACCATTGAATTGTTTACTTGAGTAAACACTAGAAACTATTTACTTATTGTAAGCTTAGATAATGAAGAAACTTTGATAATTAATCCAAATAATCAATATCTATAAAATGATAATCTAGAATATATATAAATTCTCACATCACAACTATAAAATTGTGGGTGTTTGAGAAATCATTCTCTTTGGCACACAATTACTTTCCTTCACATACCTTGCAAGCTATCCTTGGAGTCCAAGGTGCTAACCCTCTTCAGTTCACTAACATGATCTTCACATATTTCACTATCTTGGATTGTCTCAGCCCTTGTTCTTAAATAATTACAAAGCTTTATCTTTCTCTAGTTCTAAAGCTATATCAATAATTTTTTCATATATGATTGCTTCATAAATATCAACATCTGAATTCAATTTTTAGTCATTTTCCAAAAAGGTCAATTTATTTCATTGTTATTCATAATTTAGAAAACAAATTTTACTAAGTTCTCAATATTAGTAGTATATTAAGCAACAAGCACACTAGCTTAAGTTAATCTTAAAAAACTCCTCATGTCCTTTTTCTTCAATGGGATGCTTGAAATTATTAAAACAGTACTATATAGCTTATAAATTATGCAACTATTTTTTTAAGCATCAGTTAATTTTTTTCCCTCAAGATTTAGTTCATCTATTATCATAATTTCTTATATAAATTCTTTAGTCCTTTGCTATTCAACCATTACTACGAAATGTCTTGCTTGATCTCTTACAAATTTTCACAAATACTCATTAGTTAGCTGCATCATTTCTTTCATAAATAGGCATTACTCTATTATTCTCTCTCACTATCTCTCAATCTATCTTTCTCTCCATCTCTCTCTCTTTCTTTGTCTCTCTCTCTCTCTCTCAATCTCTCTCACTCTCTCCATTTCTCTTCCTCTCTCTCTCTCCATCTCTCTTCCTCTCTCTCTCTCTCCATAATTTTATATATATATATATATATATATATATATATATATATATATCTCTCTCTCTCTCCATCTCTCTCTCTATATCTCCCTCTCCATCTCTCTATCCCTCTCCATCTCTCTATCCCTCTCCATCTTTCTATACCTCTCCATCTCTCTATCCCTCTCCATCTCTCTCTCTCTCTCTCCATATCTCTCACCATCTCTCTCTCTCTCTCTCCCTCCATTTCTCTCTCTCTCTCTCACTATCTCAAATTGTCTCTCGCTCTCTCCATCTCTCTCTCCATCTTTCTATCTCTCTCCATCTCTCTCCCTCTCCCTCTCTCTCTCTCTCTCTCTCTCTCCTTAACTCTCTCTCCTCTCTCTCTCTTTCTCTCCCTCTCTCTCTCTCCCTCCCTCTCTCTCTCTCTCAACTTTTCCTCTGCCACAATAATGAGGCGTCTTCTTTACATAATATCTTTATTTATTTTGATCATATTATAGGTTTACATTATTTTCTCTTTTCTTGACATGGATGGAAAAGTGGATTCAACTTTAAATATGACTATTTTTTATATTATTCATGTGTTGGATGAAATCATTTCAGATATCTCATAATTTTTTTATAGTATTTCATGAGAAACAACACCATATAAATTGAAACAACAAGCAATGGAAACAAATGAATGTATTGTAGTTTTGGAGACCGAAATGAAAAAGTTGGATGAGCAGATATCTAATTTGAAGAAATAAATATATGAAATTAAAGAATAGAAGAATGGGCAGATATCTCATTTGAAGGAAGAAATATATGAAATTAAAGAACAAAATGATGAGTAGTATACTAATTTGATGGATGAAATGCACGAAATTAAAGAAATTAATGATGAGATAAAAGAAATTAAGAATGTAATGAAACAATAGATGTCCTATATGGAGTCAGAGTTAGCGGAAATGAAGCAACATATAGTATTCTGAGATCCAGCTGTGAAACCTCACAGGAGAGGCTATAATTCCCTACAAATTATGTGGTTAATTTCATATGAGAATTATTTCTAAACTGTTATTTATTTTTGTCTATCTGTAGCAAATAATTATGATATTTTTTTGAAGGTTTCAATTTTTTTATTCTGGTTTAGTTCTTTTCTTTTCCGATTAACTTAATTATGAAGCTTTGCAGGACACATTATATGAGACACAAAAAAATTCTGATTAAGAACATTCAAACATTGCCACGATCCTTCCAATGCATGGGTCCCATATGTACCGATGTTAGTTTTTCAAAAAGAGGTCTAGCTTATTTTATCTTTATTATTAATAAAACATTTTATTTTTGCACTCTATTTATCTCTAAACATAATTGATGGACATCTTTTGGGTTTTTGTTAAAGCTGTATGACAATCAACTATAATTTATTTAAGTTCATGTCTATAATAAATGTTTTTATATATCTGTGAATATGTTTGTGTGTCTCCGAATTTTTTGGATAGAGTTTTAGACTATTATAGGTAAGTAAAAGTCTATATTCAGCAGTGGAAGAAGTGACAGTGGTGGCAGCGATGGCAGCAGTGGTGACGATAGTAGTGGTAGTCGCAGTAGGGGTAGCGGTAGTGGTAATAGCAGTGGCTACAACGGCAGTAGTGGCAGTTGCTGTAGTAGTGGTAGCGGTGGCAGCGGCTTGTAGTGGAGGTAGTAGCGACATCAGGGGCAGTGGCAGCAGTGATGGCAGCGGTTGCATAAGTGGCAGTGGCGGCATCGGTGGAAATGGCGACATCAGTGGCAGTGGCGGTTGCAGTGGCTGCAACGTCAGTAGTTATAGCACTGGCAACGATGGAAGTGGTGGTAGCAGCTACAACACCGTCAACGGCGGCAATAGTTGTAGGATCGGCAAAGGTGGAAGCAGCTATAGCATCGGCAATGGTGGCAGCAGTTATAGCACCAAAAAAGGTTGCAGCACAGTCAGTAGTGGCAGCAGCAGCAACAATGGCAGCAGTAGTAGTAGTGGCAGCAGCGGCAGTGGTAGCGGCAGTGGCAGTGGTAGCAGCAGCAGCTGTGGGAGCAGTAGCGGTAGCAAGGCAGCGGTAGTGGTAGTGGCAGTGGCAGCGGCAACAGCAGCAGTGGTAGCAGCGACAGTAGTGGCTAGCACCAGCGGCAGCATCAGTAAGTGCCAGCAGCAGTAGTAGTGGCAGTGGCAATGGCAGCGGCAGTAGTGGTAGCGATAGTGGGAGCAGCAACGGTAGCAGCAGTAGTGGTAGTGACAGTGGGAGCAGCAGCGGCAGTGACAGTGGGAGCAGCAGCGACAATGACAGTGGGAGCAGCAACGGCATGCAACAGTGGGAGCAGTAGCAATGGCAACAAATGTGCTATATACGTACATATAATACTATAGTATTTTATGTACATATATACAAAGTATATATGTACTGAGTATATATGTATGCATAATACTATAGTTTATATGTACATATACTACAGTAATATATGTACGAGTGAAATGCTAATATATATGTACATATTTACTACAATAATATATATTTGCCAAAATATAGTTTTTTTTATTAAATTTGATTTGATTGAGTGGTATAAATTTCTTACAGATATGGTACCACATTATTTCCCTTATGAAGCTTATATAAGTGAAGTGATTTTTTAATAGATATGACGTACCATGACTTGGATAGCTTTTACGCAGTAAAATTTAGTGATCAGAGGAGCAGAGGGAGAGAAAGCAACGTCAATGCATGAATAGATTATACTTTATGCACAGTAGATAAATATATTGATTAATAAGATGTAATATAATTTATAATTTTTTTATTTTAGTTATTTAAAATATTGTATTAGAATAATTTATTAAATGAATTTTTTTGTTTAATTTAAAATTTTCATTTATAGTTTCTATTTTTATAAAATTTAATATAAAAATATTAAATTATTTAATTAAAATTGTATTGAAGCTGTATGAAAATAAACTTTAATGTGTGTTTGTTCATGTCAATAATAACTATTTTTATATATTTGTGAATATGTTTGTGTGTTTCCGGATTTTTTGGGTAGAGTTTTAGCCTAATATAGGTATGTAAAAGCCTATTAGCAGCAGTTGTAGCAGTAACAGGAGCGGCAATGACAATAGCAGCGACAGCACTGGTAGTACTGGCAGCACCGGCAGTACATGCAGTGGCGCCAGCACTGGCAACGGCTACAGCACCAGCAACACCTGTAGTGGCTGTGCACCGACAGCAGTGGTGGTAGTGGAGCGGCGGCGGTAGTGGCGTTAGTGGCGGTGGCAGCATTAGCACCGGCAGCGGCGGCAGCACTAGTAGCAGTGGTGCACTGGAAGCACCGGTAGCAGCAGCGGCTGTAGTGGCACTTGTAGAGGCAGCAACAGCACTAGTAGCAGCAGCAATGATAGGAGCGACAACAACAACAAGAGTAGCACAACGGCAACAAATGCGATATATATGTACGTATATAGTCCGTATATATGTACATATAATTCTATAGTATTTATGTACATATATACTGAGTATATATGGGCTCAGTATATATGTATGCATAATACTAAAGTTTATATGTACATATACTGTAGTAATATATGTACGAGTGAAATGCTACTATATATGTACATATTTACTACAGTAATATATATTTATCGAAACGTAGCTTTTTTTAATTTATTTTTATTTGATTAAGTGTTTCAAATATCTTACAATTGTGGTACCGCATTGTTTCTCATACGAAGTTTGTATAAGTGAAGGGATTTTTCAACAGACATGAAGCATGGTTACTCAAACAGCATTTTCACAGTAGAATGTTGGTGATCGGAGGAGCAGAGAGGGAGAAATTAATGTCAATGCATAGATAGATTATACTTTATGCACAGTCGGTAGATACATTGATTAATAAGATATAATATAATTTTGTTAATTTTTTAATTTAGTTATTTAAAATATTGTATTATAATAAGTTATTAAATGAATTTTATTTGTTTAATTTAAAATTTTTATTTATAGATTATGATTTTATTAAATTAAATATAAAAATATTAAATTATTTAATTAAATTTTAGTTTAAGCTGTATGACAATTAACTTTAATTTGTGTTTGTTCATGTGTATAATAACTATTTTTATATATCTGTGAATATGTTTGTGTGTCTTCAAATTTCTTGGGTGTAGTTTTAGTATATTAGAGGTATGTAAAAGCCTATAATTAGTAGCATCAGCAATAGTGACAGCAATGGTAGTGATGGTAGCACCGACATTGACAGTAGTGGCGGCATTTGTGGCTGCGGCACAAGCAGAAGCAGCAGCAGCAACAGTGGCGGCAGTGGCATCGGTGGGAGTGGCGGGAGTGGTGATAGCGGAGGTAGCAGCAGCAACAGTGGTAGTAGTGGCTGCACCCGAAGCAGCATTGGCAGTGGTGGTAGTAGTGGCAGCAGTGGCAGAGGCGGCAGTGGTGGCAGCGACAGTTGTGGCAGTGGTGGCAGCGATAGTTGTGGCTGTGGTAGTAGTAGCGCTGGCAGCGGCGGTAGTGGTGCAAGTGGTTGCAGTGGTAGCTATGGCATGCAGGGACAATACCGACGGTGGGGGTAGCGGCGGCATCCGTGACGGCGGCATCGGCGATAGTTGCTACATTAGAGGTAGCGGCAACTATGCCAACAGCAACAGTGATATTGGCAGCGATAATGGCAGTGGTAGCAGTGGTAGGAGCAGTAGTGGTAGCGAGAGTAGCAACAACATCAACAAATGCTATATATACGTACGAATAAATTTAGTATATACATACATATAATACTATAGTAATTTATGTACATATATACTATGTATATTTGTACTTAGTATATATGTACACATAATACTATAGTTTTTATGTACATATATTGTAGTACTATATGTACGAGTGAAATGCTAGTATATATTTACATATATACTGTAGGATTATATATTGATCAAAGCATATCTTTTTTTTTATTTTAATCTAACTGAGTGGTTTAAATTTCTTACAAATATGATAATGCATTGTTCCTCATACAAAGCTTGTATAAATGATTAAAATTTTCACTAGACAATATGTACAGTGACTCGGACAGCTTTGTCTCAGTAGAAAAATGATTATCACTGGAGTAGAGGGAAAGAAAGCAACATCAATGAATAAATATATTATATTTTATGTAGTGCCGGTAGATACATTGATGAATAAGATGTAATAAACTTCTATTTTTTTTGTTTCGATTATGTAAAATATCGAATTAGAATAAGTTATTAAATGATTTTATTTTTGTTTATTATAAATTATGTATAGTTTCATTTTTTATTCAATTTGATTTTAAAATATTAAATTATTTAATTAAAAAAATTTTAATAAATTAAATTCTGAAAATAGTTTTGAAATTAAAATAAATAGAGAAAAATCCATTGCTAAATTAGCAGGGGAAATCTTTATTTTAGCAATGGATTTTTCTGTCACTACATTTTTTTAGCTAGGGACCATTTCCGTCGCTAAAATTTAGCGACCATCACTTTAGCTTGGGAATCTTTCCTTGCTATTTTCGTTTAGCTAGGGAATTTGTTTTTTTTTGCAAGTGATTTTTCCGTCACTAAATTTTTAGCTAGGGATATTTTTCCTCGCTACATTTTAGTGACCAGTACTTTAGATAGGGAACTGATCTATCATTAAACCATTGCTATTTCCCATTTAGCGACGGAAAATGCCCATTTAGCTAGGAAATTGTCCCTAACTATATGAGATTTTTCTTGTTGTGATCTATCTATCTATCTATCTATATACTTACCTATCTTAGTATCTATATTTCTATATATCTATGGATCTATGTTTCTGTCTATCTATCTATCTATCTATTGTCAATCTACCTATTTGTCTATCAATCTATCTATCAATATATCTATCAATCTAACTATCAATCACTCTATCAATTCTATCTATCAATCTAGCTGTGTATATTTCTATCTATTTTTTTAATCTTATTGTCTATCTATCTATCTATATGTCTATCTGTCTATCTATTTGTTTATCTAGATTTATATTTTTTTCTATCAATCTATCAATTTATCTCTATATCTATCTATCTTTCTGTCTATCTTTTTGTCTATCTATATGTAAATTTATTTGTCTATCTTTTTATCTATCAATCTATCTTTTTATCTATATATATATATTTATCTATCTATCTGTCTATCAACCTATCATTCAATCTATCTATCAATATGTATATCAATCATTTTATCAATATGTATATCAATCAATCTATCAATCTGTATATCTTTCTGTCTATCTGTCTATCTAATGATCTCTCAATCTATCTATCTGTTTATCTATCTATCTATCTATTAGTATATCTATCTATCTTTCTATCTATCTATCTATCTGTCTATCTATCCGTCTATCTATCTATCTATCTATCTATCTATCTATTTATCTACATTTCTATATGTATATGTTTTTATCTAACTACATGTCTATCTATATGTCTATCTATCCGTCTGTCTATTTGTATATCTATTCATTTATCTTTATTTTTATTTCTCTATCTATCAATCTATATATCTATCTATTTATCATTCTGTTTATCTTTTAAATTATCATTTTGTATATCTATATATCTGTCTATATTTATGCATATATATATATATATATATATATCAATCTAACTATCTGTTTATATATCTTTCAAACGATATATCCAATTTTTTATATATCTATTTGATTTTCTATCTTTATATCTCTCTATTAATCTATCTAACTATCTATAATTTATCAAACTATTTATTTATCTATCTAGCTGTATAATAATCTATCAATCTATCTATTTATCAATCTATTAAACTTTTTGTATATCTAGTTTTCTATCTATCTATCTATCTATATATTTCTATTAATATTTCTATATATCTCACTTTCTATCTATATTTCAATCTATCTATTAATATGTCTATTAATCATTCTATTATTATGTCTATAAATCTTTATATCAATCATTCTATTTATTTTTCTATCATTCTAATTATCTATCTGGCTATATATATATATATATATATTTCTATATATCTATATATCTATCTATCTATCAGTATATCTATCTCGCCATATATTTGTATATCTTTTTATCTATCAAATAATCTATCTATCTATCTATATATCTATCTATTTATATATCTATGAACTATCTATCTTTCTATCTGTCTATCTATCTTTGTATCTATCTAAAAATCTATTATCTATCTGTCTATCTATCTATCTACGAATCAACCTATCTATCTATCAATCTGTCCATCAATTTGTCTATCAATTTATCTATTAAATTTTCTAATAATCTATCTATCAATTAGTCTATCAATCTATCTATCTATTTTTCTATCTATTTATTTGTCTATCAATTTAACTATCTATTTATCTATAGAACTATATATTTATCTATTTATCTATCTATCTATTTCTCTATCTATCTCTCTATCTATCTATATTCTAGATATCTATCTATCTATTTTTCTTTCTTTCTATCTATCTATTAATCTAATCTATCTATATATTAATCTAATTTATCTGTCTGTCTGTCTATCTTTCTAAATCTCTAAATATTCGTCTATCTTTCTATCAATCTGTATATCAATCTCTCTCTATCTATCTTTCTATATTTTAAAATATTTGTATATCTAGATGTATGTCTATCTATCTGTCAATCTATCTATCTTTATGTCTATATTTCTATCTATCGATCTATCTCTTTGTATATCTATCTATCTATCTTTATATCTATCTAACTGTCTATCAATATATCTATAAATCTATCTGTCTATCTATCTTGTCTATCTTTCTGTCTATCTATCTATATATCTATCTATCATCTATCTTTTTATTTATCCATCTCTTTATCTTTATATCTGTGTATATGTCTATCTATTTGTCTATCTATCAATTTATTTGCACATCTTTCTTCTTATCTATTTGACAATCTATCGGTCTATCTATCTAGATATATTCGAATACATTAATAGAATCTATCACAATAGGTAAAGTATGATTAGAAAAATGGTAGCTTGTATAAGCTCTTTTAATACTTTCTCATGCCTAGTTAATCTTTAGGTTGTGTCTTATTGGTAGAATTGAAGGGGGATATGATTTGATGATATTAAAATAAAGTAGGATTAATAATCTCATTTTGGATTTAAAAATCTTATGAATTAGCATGTAATAAACTTCGAGTTTATAGTAATTTTTATGTAACTACAAATAAAAATTGATATATTTTCAAATCCAATTTTCAATTTATTGTGGAATTCAAATAATGGATGTTTATGTTCTTCCATTTGCTCTTCAATTTCATGACTTATTCAAATGATAATATAGATTTATTTTTCTATCTAATAAGATATCATATCTTTATGTGGTGCCAAAAACAGATCATTAATAAAAACAGAATATTAATAAAAACAGATCATTAATAAGATATCATATAGATTTATTTAAATATAGATTTATTTAAATAATTTATAATTTATAAAATTTCAAATATATTTAAAGTGAGCAGATCATTAAAAAAAGATATATTTATTATTTTAATAAAAACAGAATATTAAAAGCTAATTGTAAAAATCTTACTCAATTATTTAATTCTTATAAATTTTAGTAGGTAAAAGAATAAAACTTGAATTCAAATCAATTAATGGGAAAATTTAATTTTTTTTAGACTAAAAAAATATCATTAGTAATATTTTAAATAACTCTTTTTAAACCCTAAAAAAATACTTGAAGTGTTATTTTAATAACCACTCGGAAATATTTTTTTAAATCATTAAATTTTTTTGAAGTAATTAAAACATCTATGTGTTTATCTTTAAATATCAATTTATTTTCTTTTAAATTTTATGAAAAATTTAATTTTTTTTATAATACAAGCTTTTTAAATCTTTTAGTAATTATTTTTTAAAAAGTTTCCTATAATCATAAAAATATTTTTTTTAACCTTTAATAATATAAATATTTACTTTTTTATTTCTTAATTTAGATATTTTTGTAAATATTTTTTATTTAATCATACAATTAATTATTTTAGTTTTTTATTGGTATAAATTTTTATGTATGTTCATTTATTTATTAAAATATATTTAAAAATGAGTATAATTATAGAATTAATTATCTACTATTTTTTAATACAAATATTTAAATATTATAATTAAATATTTTAGAAAAATTTTATGTATAATATTTTTAAAAATTTTATAATAATTAAAATAGTTATTTTAGTCTTTATTATTATAAATTTTTTTCATATTTATATATTTTTGAAATTTTTTTTTATAATATCATATTTTTATAATGATTCGAGGAGGCGTCTTTCATGGATTCCTCATCAATAGATGATTAAAAACCTTCAATATACAAAATTACAACAAATAGTAAAACAAATAATATATAAAAAATAAAAAAAATAAATCAGTATAGCTTAACGACAAAAATAATCTCTAGCTCAAATAGGTCGGGAAGATTCACTAGCTAAATGCATATATTTTGTTAAAATTTTCATTTAAGGACTAATCGCTTGCAAAATCATGAAAATATTTTTTAGATAATTATTTAGTGATGGAATTTTCTCAATCTAATTAACTAGGGAAAGTTTATTGCTAAAGATATTGCTAAAATTGCAGCAAATCTTTGTGTAAAAATCTACAATAATATTGACTTGGGATATTTTTCAATTGAAAGTTTCCATCTCTAATGTGTCACAAATTCATCAAAAATTTGTAATTCAATGTAAAATCTAACATCTCTTGATATTCCCTAGCTAATCCCATGCAAATTAGATAGGAATTATTTTTCTAGCTAAATTTTTATAGCTAAATAAATATTTTATTATAGTGTTTTATTATCTATTTGTCTATTTATTTTTATATCTATTTGTATATCTATATGTCTATCTATCTATATATTTATTTATCTATGTATATGTCTAACTAACTATCTTTCTTTCTTTATTTCTAGCTATTTTTCTATCAATTAAACTATCTATATGTCTATATATCTTTCTATCTTTCTATCTATTTATTGATCTACCTATGTATCTATATATCTAAAAAAAATCTAACTAACTATCTATCTATCTATCTAACAATCTATCTATCTATCTATCTATATGTCTATCTATTTGTCTATCTATCTATCTATATATCTATTTGTCTATATATCTATCTGTCTGACTATCTATTTTTCTATCTATCTATCAAGCAATCTATCAATCTATCTATCTATCTGTTTGTTTGTCTGTCTATCTATATGTCTATAAATCTATATATATATATATATATCTATTTGTGTATCTATTTGTGAATCTATTTTTTTATCTATATGTCCATTTATCTATTTATCAATCAATCTATCTATCTATATAAATTAATATATATATATATATATATATATATATATATCTATTGATCTATTTGTTTATCTATCACTATCTATCTACATATCTATCTATCTATATATCTATCTGACTATCTATCTATCTTTCATTCTATCTATCTATTAGTTTATGTATCTATCTATCTATCTATGTGACTATCTATCTATCAAACTTTTTATCTATCTATCTATCTATCGATATATCTATTTATCTATATGTCTATTTTCCATCTATCTGTGAACTTTTTTTTCAATCTATCTATCTATAATTTTTCAATTTAACTATCTATCTATTTGTCTATCTATTTGTTTATCTATCTATCTATCTATTTATCTAACTATCTATCTATCAATATATCTTTCTATATAATTTTCTATCTATCTTTCTTTCTATCTATTTGTTTGTCTGTCAATATATCTATCTATATATTTTTTTATCTTTTTGTCTAACTATCTATCTATATATCTATCTATCTATCTATCTATCTATCTAACTATATATCTATCTAACTATCTGTGTATCTATTTGTCTATTGATTTGTCAATCAATCAATCAATCTATATATTTGACTATCTATATGTCTATCTATTTTCCTATCTATTGTCTATATATTTATCTATATATCTATAAATCAATTAATCAATCTATCTATCTAACTGTCTATCTATCTGTCTATCTATCTAAGTTTCTATCTATCTATCTATCTAGTTATATCTATCTATTTATAATTCTATCTATGTATCTTTATGTATGTCTATATGTCTATAGTTCTGTCTATCTATCTATATATCTATATATTTTCCAATCTATCTATCTATTTGACTTTTAATTTGTCTATATATCTATCTGTCTATCTATTTGCCTTTATATCTGTGTAAATATCTATCTATTTGTCTGTCTATCTATTTGTATATCTGTCTATATATCCATCTATCTATCTAGATGTATTTCTACCTATTTATTTGTCTCTCTATCTTCTATCTATCTAACTATTTATCAATCTATCTATCTATCTATCTATCTAACTATCTCTTTGTCTATCTATATATTTTTCGATCTGACTATCTATCTATCTGTTTGTCTGTTTGTCTATCGATATATTAAGCTATATCTATTTATTTTTCGGTATATGTGTCTGTCTATCTAATTGTATATTTGTATGACAAACAAACAAACTATTTGTCTGTCTATTTGTCTATCCATGAGTTTATATATCTATCTACCTATTTTTTATCTATCTATCTATCTATATATCTGTCTGTCTATTTATCTGTCTAATCATCCATCCATCTTTCTATGTATCTATCTATATAAATATTTGTCTGTCAATCTATGTATCTATCTTTCTTTCTGTCTATCTATTTGGATGTCTATCACTCTATCTATCTGCCTATCTATCTATCATTATATCTATCTAACTATCTATCTATTTGTTTATATATTCATGTGTCATCTATCTATATGTGTGCCTATCTTTTTATCTATATATTCATTTTTCTATCTATCTATCTTTTTATTTATCTGTCTATCTATCTGTTTGTCTATTTTTCTATTTATCTATCTTTAAATCAATCAATCAATGAATTTGTCTATCTATTTATTTATCTACCCTTCTATTTATCTTTCTTTTTATTCCTATGTATATCTATCTGTCTAATTATCTATCATTCAAAAAGTATATTAATCAGTCTATCAATCTATCTATCTATCAAAAAATCTATATGTCTATCAACCTATCTATTAATCTATCTTTCAATCTATTTATCTATATGTTTATCTGACTATCTATCTATCCATCTACTATCAAAAATATATATATCTAGCTGTGTATCTATATGTCTATTTGTCTATCTATTGATTTAACTTATTGTCTATCTATCTTTCTATATATATATATATATATCTCTATCTATCTATCTATTTATCTCTCTATCTATATGTCTATCTCTCTATGTATCTATCTATCTATCATCATCATTTCTATCAAACTATCTTTCTATGTATATGTTTATCTATCTATTTGTCTATTTGTCTATCTATGTGATGTCTGTCTATCTATCTATCTATCTCTCTATATATCTTTCTATGTATATTTATTTCTTTCTTTATGTTATTTGTCTATCGATCTGTCTATAAATATGTATATTTATTTGTATATCCATCTATATATCTATTAGTCAATCAATCAATTGATCTATCTATCTATCAGTTAATCCATCAATCAATCTATCTATCTATCTGTCTGCAAATCTATCTATCAATCTATATATCAAACTAATTATCATTTTTTCTTTCAATATATCTATTAATCTGTCAATCAAAATGAATATATATCTAACTATGTATTTTTCTATCTATTTACCAAGCAATCTATCTGTCTAATTCTTTATCTATCCATCTATCTATCCATCTTACTATATGTCTATCTATCCTCTATCTATCTACCTATCGACCTATCTATCATTGTGTCTTTATAATTTTCTAACTATCTTTTGATCTATATGTATATCTATCAGTCAATTTATCTATCTATTTATTTATCTATCTATATACCTAGTTGTCTATCTATGTGTATATCTATTTGTTTATCTATATGTCTATCTGTCTATCTATATATCTACCTATCTATTTATCAATCTATCTAACTATCTGACCTATCTATAAATATATCTATTTATTTGTTATCTATCAATATAATAATCTATATATCTATATGTTAATCTATATATCATCTATATATATTTCTATCTTTCTATCTGTTTGTCAATTTATCTATCTATCTATCTATTTTTCTAACTAACTATCTATCTTTTTATCTATTTGTCGATCTATTTGTATATCGATCTATCTAACTATCATTATATCTATCTATCTATTAATCTTTCTATCTATTTGTATATATATTTGCTTAGCTATCTATCTATCTATCTTTTTTATCTATTTATATGTCTAATTATATATATATATATATATTTTCTATCTTTCTTTTTACCTATTTATCTATCTATCTATCTATTTATCTATCTATCATCTATCTATGTCTTTTTATCTATTTATCTTTCTACCTATCTATCTAATTATTTGCCTATATATATATATATATATATCTATATGTCTGTCTATCTACGATGTATCAATCTATCTATCTGTATTTCTATATGTCTATCTATCTATCTATTTTTTTGTATATCTATCTGTCTATCTATCTATATGTATGACTATCTATCTAACTATCTAACTATATATCTTTATCTTGGTCTATCTATATATCTATCTGCTTATTTAAATTTGTATCTGTATCTATTTATTTATCAATCTTTATATTGGTCTATCTATAAATTTGTCTATTTGTTTATCTATTTGTTTGTTTATCTGTCTATCTATATATCTATCTATCTATCTATCTAGCTATATATATATTTATCTATCTAGCTATATATCTATCTGTCTATCTATCCACATATCTATCTATATGTCTATCTTTCTATATGTTTATCTATTTGTCTATCTATCTATAGGTTTATATATTTGTCTATTTGACTGCATATCTATATTTCTATCTTTTTATCTATTTATCTTTCTTTCTAATTGTCTATATGTATATTTATTTGGTTGTTTATCTTTATGTCTATCTATCTTCCTATCTATCTTTTTGCCTATATTTCTATCTATATAATTATGTCTGTTCATCTATATGTCTATTTGTCTTTCTATTTATCAATATATATATCTTTCTATCTCTTTCTTTATCTATATGTCTTTTTATTTGTCTTTCTATTTATCTATCGATCTATTTGCGTATTGGGTTGTCTATCTATATATCTATTTATATATCTAGCTGTCTGTCTATCTATCTATTTATCTAGGTGTCTATCTATTTGTGTATCTATTTTTCCTTCAATCTGTCCAACTATCTATCAATCCATCTATATATATGTATATCTTTCTGTCTATGTATATGTATATCTATCTATCTATCTTTTTTTCTACTTATTTTAATATTATCTATCTACCTCTAGCATGCTAACTATCTATCTATTTAAATATCTATCTATTTATCTTTCATTCAATCAATCTATCTATATATTTATTTGTATGTCTAATAATCTATCAATTGATCTATGTATTTATCTATCTATCTAACTATTTATCTTACAATTTATCTATAAATCTATTTATCTATCTATCTATCTATCTATTTGTCTATCTGACTATCTATCTATATATCTATCTATTTGTCTATCTATCTATCTATTTATCTATCAATCTATATTTCAAAATGTCTATCAATTAGTTTATCAATATGTCTATTAATCTATCTATCAATCTGTCTATCTATTTATTTATCTGTCTATCTATCTACTTATCTATCTATATGTGTGTTTATATATCAATCAATCTGTCTGTCATTCTATATGTCTATCTATTTGTCTATCTATCAATCTATTTATCTATCTTTCTATTTATCTATCTGACTATCTATCATATATATTTCTATCTTCTCTCTATCTATCTATTTATCTATTAACTATTGTATATCTTTATGTATATCTACCTATCTTTTTATCTATCTATCTATCTATCTATATATTTATTTATCCATCTTTCTGTGTAATAATTTGTTTATCTATCTACCTATCTATCTATTAATATATATATATATATATATATATATATATATATATGACTATCTACCTATCTATCAATATATCTATTTATCTATTCATCTATCTGTCTGTTTATTAATCTGTCTATCTATCTATCTATCTATCTATCTATCTTTCTATCATCCTAACTATAAATTTGTCTATCAATATATCTATGAATTTGTATATCAATCTATCAATAAACCTATGTAAAAATCTGTCTATCACCCTCTTTAACAATATGTATATCAATCTATCTATGAATCTATTTATCAATCAATCTCTCAATCTGTCTATCTATCTTTCTATCTTTTAAATTTTATCTGTCATTCTATCAATCTATATATCTATCTATCTATTTGTCTATCCATCTATATATTTTTATCATCATGTTTGTCCTTCTTTCTATCTGTCTATCTATCTATCTATTTATCTATCTATTTGTATATCTATCTATATGTTTATTTTGTTGTCTATCTATTTGTCAAATTATCTGTCTATCTATCTATCTATTGGTCTACATATCATTCTACCTATCTGGATGTCTATTTGTATGTTTATCTGTCTATATGTCTATCTGGTTATTTATCTATTTGTCTATCTATCTATCTATTTATATGTCTATCTATCGATCTATTTATCTGTCAATGATCTGTATATCTATTTATCTATATATCTATCGGTATATCTATCTATAAGAATATATATCTATCTGTCTGTCTGTCTGTCTATCTATATCTATTTATCTATCTATCTATCTGAATATATGTTTATTTATTTTATTATCATATGTCTGTCTATCTATCTATCTATCTATCTCTTTTTCTATATCTCTATCTATCTATCAATTTTTGTCTCTATTTCTCTATCAATCTATCCATCAATTTCTCTACTAATCTATCTATTTATCTGACTATTAATCTATCAATCAATCAATCACTCAATATATTTTTCAATCTCATTATCAATCTGTCCATCTATATATCTATCTATTTCTTTTTCTATCTATCTATATATTAGTCTGTCTATCTGTCTCTCTATTTGTCTATCTATATGTCTATCTATTTGTCTAACTATATTTTTATCTATCTATCTATTTGTATGTCTTTTTATCTAGCTTTTTATCTATCTGTCTATCTATTTTTCTTTCTATTATTCCAAGTATCTATTTATATCTCTATCAATTTGTTTGTATATCCATCTATCTATCTATCTATATGTCTACCTGTCTATCTATCTATATGTCAATCTGTCTATTTACCTATTTTATATATCTATTTGTCTATCTATCTTCTATCTTCTATCTATATGTTTTTCAATATGTCTGTCTATGTACCTACCTATATTTCTATTAATCTGTCTTCTGTTGATCTATATATTTGTCTATTATTTATCTGTTTATCTATCTATCTATCTATTTATCTACCTATCTATCTATTTATTTGTCTATCTATTTATTTATCTACTATCTATCATCTGTCTATATTATCTGTCTGCTATTTATTTTTCTATATATCAATCGATATATCTATCTATCAAACAATTTATCTATTCTATCTATTTATCTATATATATATATATCTTAATTTAGCTGTATATTTTTTTGTCT
>JAREIK010001256.1:243161-266213 GCA_029783825.1 Sapria himalayana | reverse complement strand
TAATAAACAAAAATATCATTTTAATTTTTATTCAGTATAATTTTAAATTTTTATTTTTAATTAATTTTCAATTTATTTTTATAGAAATATAAAATACCAAATAAATTATTAGTAAGTCAAATCTAATTTAAATCAGATCGGTATACCCTAAATAATAAATAATAAATCTCATTTTTTTAATTATAATTTTAAATATTCATTTTAATTAATTATTTGTTTATTTTTATATAAATATTAATTATAATAAAATTTATGAGTTATACAAATATAATTTATATAAATTATTTTTCATCAAAAAATTATAGATAAACTTTTTAAAAGAAAAAAAAATTTCAAAAAAAAATTATTGTATTGTAATATATTTTCTTTGCTTCTGAATCATTTTAGGTTTTGTAAATATATTTTAATTGATATCTATCTTATTAATAATAGATTATTAAATTATTTTTTATCATTATTATAATATTTATCAATAAAAATGTTTATATAAAATTTATATTATATATAAATATAATGATGATTATAAATAAATATTGTATTCACTTTTGAAAAAAAATTTAAAATTATTATATTTTTAAAGGTTATAACATTTGAAATGCAAAAAAAAAAAATTTTTGTTATTCTATTGTTTAAATAAAACCTATACACCACTAAATGCCTAAGCATTTAAACAACTAAACTACAAAATTCCGATACCCCTAGATAGATAATTCTTTAAATCGGTATACCCTAAATAATGATTAAAATATTTCATTTTTATTTGTTTTCAATATAATTTAAAAAATTCATTTTGATTGTTTAGTTTTTTATTTTTATATATGTATTAATTATAAAATAAATTATGAGTTAAAAATATAATTTATAAAAATTATTTTTCATCAAAAAATTGATAAGCTTATAAAAAGAGAAAATTTAAAAACATATAATTTTTATTAAGTAATATATTTTCCTTTGCTTTTGAATCATTTTAGGTTTTGATATTATATTTTAACTAATATCGATCTTATTCATAAAAGATTTTTAAATTATTTTTTGATAATTATTAGAATATCTATCAATAAAATTGTTTATATTGAATTTAAATGATATATAATTATTATGATTATTATAAATAAATATTATATTCACTTTTGAAAAAAATTTAAAAATTATTATATTTTCGAAGGTTATAATCTTAAAAAATGAGAAAGAATACAAAAAATAAATTTTTTGTTATTTCTTTTTTAAATAAAACCTATAGACCACTAAATGTTTACTTACTTAAATCAGTAGCTCATAAAACCCGAAACCCCTAAATACATAAACCTTATAACAACTATATACTACTTAATAAATAATAAATCTCATTTTTATTTATATTTATTATAATTTTAAATATTCATTTTAATTATTTATATTTTAGTTTTTTAGATAAATTAATTACAAAATAAATTTCGAGTGAGACAGATATTATTTAAATAATTTATTTTTAATCAAAAAAAAATATAAGCTTATAAAAAGATGGAAAAATTTAAAAATTAAATATTATTATTTAGTAATATATTTTTATTTGATTTTGAATCATTTTGTGTTGTGTAAATATATTTTAATTAATATTTATATTATTAATAATAGTTTATTAATTTAATTTTTCATCATTATTATAATATCTATCATTAAAATTATATATATTGAATTTATATGATATATAATTAATAAGATTAATATCATTATACATGGTATTCACATTTCAAAAGATTTTAAAAATTATTTTATTTTCAAAGGTGATAACCTTTGAAAATCTAAAAAAAATCAAAAAAAATTTTATTTTTATTATATAAATAAAACCTATATACCATTAAATGCCTAAAAATACAAATTGCTAAACTCCTAAACGACAAAACCCCTAAATAATCGATCCATTTAACTGGTATACCATATATAATTGTTGGGAAATTGTGCTTATAGTGAGATTGAGATACAGAAACACAGAAACAACAGAAAACAAACAATATATATATCCAAATTCAGCAACCATCCATGATAGACTCAAAAAATGAGAAATAAACTCCGAAAATAACGTGGTTCGCTAGTTGCTTACTACGACTAGCTAAGTCCACCAGAAAATGCTTTTGCGTTGCAGATTAAAGCAATAGAAATGTCTTATAGTATGCAACACACATAATAGTCATGATAAATCGCACAGAGAGAAGAGAGCGAGACTATGAACAGTTCCACGGGTCCACAAATCGCGGCCGAAAAAAAAATTACAAAACATTTTATATTAAAATTTCTCTCGGTTCATTTAACTGGAGTGGGTCGGATCATGAGATGGTTCAGTCTCTGGTCCAATATTGGCCGGCCGTCCGGTCAGCTAGACCTCCGTTATTGTGCTACTACTGCATCCTCGGTCTCTTAATATTTCCTTTCCTGCATTTACCTGAAAATTATATTTTAATTTATAATTACATTAATTATATTGAATCATTTTATGTTTTATAATTATATTTTAATTTATATTTATCATATTAATAATAATTTATTAACTTATTTTTTGATAATCGATATCATATCTATCAATAAATTTATTTATAATTAGTTTATATTATATATAATTATAATGATTATTATTACTAAATATTTTATTCACATTTTACAAAAATTTTAAAATTATTATATTTTCAAATGTTATAACCTTTGAAAATGTGAAAAAATAACAAAAATAATTTTTTTGTTATTTCATTGTTTAAATAAATCCTATAAACCACTAAATGCCTAAATACTTAAATCAATAACTCCTAAATCTCGAAAACCCTAAATAGATAATCATTTTAAACTGGTATACCCCATATAATAAATAATAAATCTCAATATTATTTTTTTCATTATAATTTAAAATATTCATATTAATTATTTATTCGTTTATTGTTATATAATTATTAATTGCTAGAATAAATTGAGTTTGACAAATATAATTTATATAATTATTTTTCATCAAAAAAATATAGTTAAACTTTTTAAAAGAAAAAAAATTCAAAACAAAAAATTATTGTAGAGAATATATATATTTTGCTTTCTTTCTGAATCATTTTAGGTATTATAATTATATTTAAATTGAAATCTATCTCATTAATAATAGATTATTAATTTATTCTTTGATCATTATTAGGATATTTATCAATAAAAATATTTATATTGAATTTATAGGATATATAAATATAATGATTATTATAACTAAATATAGTATTCACTTTTGAAAAAAAATTAAAAATTATTATATTTTCAAATGTTATAACCTTTGAAAATATCAAAAAATAAAAAAAATAAATTTTTTAATATTTTTTTTAAATAACACGTATAAACCACTAAATGCATACAAGATTAAATCTGTAAACTCCTAAATTCTGTAATGCCAAAATACATAAACCATTAAACCGCTATATACTACTTAATAATTAATAAATCTAATTTTTAATTCTATTTATTATAATTTTAAATATTCATTTTAATTATTTATTAGTTTATTTTTATATAAATTTTTATTACAAATAAATTATGAGTGCGACAAATATAATTTAAAAAATATATATGCTTATAAAAGAAGTAAAAATTTAAAAATTAAAAATTGTTATCCATAAATATATTTTACTATAATCTTGAATAAATTTGAGTTTTGTAATTATTTTTTAATTAATATCTATCTTAATATCAATAGTTTATAAATTTAATTTTGATCATTATTATAATATATATCAATAAAATTGTTTATATTGAATTTATATGATATATAATTATTAATATTTTTTTAACTAATTATTGTATTCACATTTCAAAAAATTTTAAATATTATTATATTTTCCAAAGATATAACCTATGAAAATGAGAAAAATTATAGAAATTTTTTTTGATATTTTATATTTTTAAATAAAACGTATAAACCACTAAAAGGCTAAAAACATAAATCGCTAAAATCCTAAATGAAAAAACATATAAATACTTAATTAATTAAACTGGTATACAGTAATAATAAATCATAAATAACATTTTGAATTTTATTCAGTATAATTTTAAATTTTTATTTTAAAATATTTATCAGTTTATTTTTATAGAAATATTAATTACAAAATAAATTATTAGTGTGAAATATTTAATTTAAATTAAACCGGTATCCCTAAAAAATAAATAATAAATCTCATTTTTTTATTATATTTTAAATATTCATTTTAATTATTTATTTGTTAATTTTTATAAATATATTAATTACGGAATAAATTATGAGTTAGACAAATATAATTTATATAAATTATTTTTTATCAAAAAAATATGCATAAACTTTTTAAAAGAAAAAAAATTAAAAAAAAAATTATTATATAGTAATATAGTTTGCTTTGCTTCTGAATCATTTTAGGTTTTGTAATTATATTTTAATTGATATCAATCTTATTAATAATAGATTATTAATTTATTTTTTGATCATTATTAGAATATTTATCAATAAAATTGTTTATATTAAATTTATATGATATATAAATATAATGATTATTATAACTAAAGATTGTATTCACTTTAGAAAAAAATTTAAAATTTATTGTATTTTCAAAGGTTATAACCTTTGAAAAAATCAAAAAATAACAAAAATAAATTTTTTGTTATTTTATTTTTTAAATAAAACATATAAACCACTAAATGCATATATAGGTAAATAAGTAAACTCCTAAATACATAAACCATTAAACTGCAATATACTACCTAATAATTAATAAATCTAATTTTTATTTTATTTATTTTAATTTTTATTATTGATTTTAATTATTTATTAGTTTATTTTTATAAAATAGTTGTTAGAAAATAAATTATGAGGGTGACAAATATAATTTAAATAATTTATTTTTAACTAAAAAAAATATATACGGTTGTAAAAGAAGTAAAAATTTAAAAATTAAAAATTATTATATAGTAATTTTTTATAGTTTAATATTGAATCGATTTGGATATTGTATATATTTTTTAATTAATATTTATCTTATTATTAATAGTTTATTAATTTAATTTTTGAAAATTATTATATTATCTATCAATAAAATTGTTTCTATTGAATTTATATGATATATAATTATTAATATTAAAATAACTTAATATTGTATTCACATTTCAAAAAATTTTAAATATTATTATATTTTCAAAGTTTATAACCTGTGAAAATGAAAAATTACTATTTTTTTTGTTATTTTATTATTTAAATAAAACCTATAAACCACTAAATGCCTAAAAACATAAATTGCTAAACTCCTAAACGAAAAAAACATCTAAATACATAAACCATTAAACAGGTGTACATTAATAAAAAATCATAAATCTCAATTTAAGTTTTATTAAATATGATTTTAAATTTTTATTTTAATTATTTATAAGTTTATTTTTATAGAAATATTAATTACAAAATAAATTATTAGTGAGACAGATCTAATTTAAATAATTTATTTTTCATCAAAAAAAATATATATCGTTATAAAAATTGGCAAAATTTTAAAAACAAAAATTTATTATTTAGTAATATATATTATTTTGATTTTGAATCATTTTAGATTTTGTAATTATATTTTAATTTATATCATTCTTATTAATAATAGTTTATAAAATTTTATTGATCATTATTATAATATGTATTAATAAAATAATTTATATTGAGTTTACATTATATATAATTATTAAGATTATTATAATTAAATATTATACTCACTTTTTAAAAAAATTAATAATTATTATATTTTCAAAGGTTATAACCTTCAAAAATTAAAAAAAAATCAAAAAATTAAATTTTTTATTTTTTCATTCTTTAAATAAATACTATAAATCACTTAAATACTCAAACCATTAAACTAGTATATCCTAAATAATAAATAATAAATCTAAATTTTATTTTTATTAATTATAGTTTTAAATATTCATTTTAATTATTTATTATTTTATTTTTATAGAATTATAAATTAAAAATAAATTTTAGGAAGACAAATATAATTTAAATAATTTACTTTTAATAACAAAAAAATATAAACTTATAAAAAGAAGCAAAAAAGCAAAAAAATTATTATTAGTATTATATATTACTTTGATTTTTAATTAATTTATGTTTTGCAAATATATTTAAAAAAATATATATCTTATTAATAATAGTTTATTAATATATTTTTTGATCATTAATATAATATCTATCAATAGAATTATTTATATTGAATTAACATGATATATAATTATTTAGATTATCATAACTAAATATAGTATTCACATATTAAAAAATTTAAAAATTGTTATATTTTCTAAGGTTAAAACCTTCAAAAATGTGAAAAAATAAAAAATAAAATTTTTGATATATCATTGTTTAAATAAAACTTATAAACCATTAAATGCCTAAACACATAAATCTCTAAACTCCTAAACCCCAAACCCCCTAAATACTTAAACCTTTAAACTCGTAAACCTTAAATATAATTTAAATAATATATTGAAATATTAATTACAAAATAAATTATGAGTTATACAAATATAATTTAAATAATTAATTTTCATCAAAAAAATATATAAGCTTATAAAAAGAAGAAAAAACTAAAAAACAAAAATTATTATTTAGTAATAAATTTTACATTATTTTTGAATCATTTTAGGTTTTTTTATTATATTTTAATTTATATCTATCATATTAATAATAACATATTAATTTATTTTTTGATAATTGATATCATATCTATCAATAAAATTGTTTATATTTAGTTTATATTATATATAATTATAATGATTCTTATTACTAAATATTGTATTCACATTTTTTAAAAAAATTTAAAATTATTATATTTTCAAAGGTTATAACCTTTGAAAATGAGAAAAAATATCAAAAATATTTTTTTTGTTATTTCATTGTTTAAATAAAACCTATAAACCACTAAATGCCTAAAAACATAAATTGCTAAACTTTTTAAGGAAAAAACCGCCAAATACATAAACCATTAAACTGGTAAACATTAATAATAATTCATAAATATCATTTTCATTTTTATTCAATATAATTTTAAATTTTTATTTTAATTATTTACTAGTTTATTTTTATAGAAATATTAATTACAAAATAAATTATTAGTGAGACAGATCTAATTTAAATTTAAACAGTATCCCTAAATAATAAATAATAAATATAAATCTCATTTTTTTCATTATAATTTTAAATATTCATTTTAATTATTTATTTGTTATTTATATATAAATATTAATTACAAAATAAATTGAGCTAGACAAGAATAATTTATATAAATTATTTTTTATCAAAAAATAATAAGTAAAGTTTTTAAAAGAAAAAAAATTTTCAAAACAAAAAATTATTATTTAGTAATATATTTTGCTTTGCTTATGAATCATTTTAGGTTTTGTAATTATATTTTAATTGATATCTATCTTATTAATAATAGATAAGTAATTTATTTTTCGATCATTATTAGAATATTTATCAATAAAATTGTTTATTTTTAATTTACATGATATATAATTATTAAGTTTATTATAACAAAATAATGTATTCACATTTAAAAAAAATTTAAAAATTATTATATTTATAAAGGTTATAAGCTTCAAAATTGATAAAAAATTTAAAAAATAATTTTTTTGTTATTTCATTATTTAAATAAAACATATAAACTACTAAATGCCTAAATACTTAAATCACTAAACTCCTAAATTCCTAAATACTTAAACCATTAAACCTGTATACCCTAAATAATTAATCATAAATATCATTTTTATTTGTATTCATTCTAATTTCAATATTCATTTTAATTTTTTATTAGTTTATTTTTATTGAAATATTAATTGCAAAATAAAATAATGAATGAGAAAATTTAATTTAAATAATTTATCTTTATCAAAAAAATTTATAAGCTTATAAAAAGAATCAAAAATTTAAAAATAAAAAATTATTATTTAGTAATATATTTTACTTTGATTTTGAATCGTTTTAGGTTTTGCAAATATATTTTAATTAATATCTATCTTTTAAATAATAGTTTATTAATCTATTTTATGATCAGTGTTAAATATCGATCAATAAAATTATTTATATTGAATTTACATGATATTTAATTTTTATGATTATTATAATTAAATATTGTATTAACATTTGAAAAAAAGTTAAAAATTATAATATTTTCAATGGTTATAACCTTGAAAATGAGACAAAATCATAAAAATAATTTTTTTGTTATTTAATTATTTAAATAAAACCTATAAACCACAAAATACATAAATACTTATATTACTAAACTCCTAAATCCTGATACTGCTGCACCACACACACATAGCAACGGACCAAAGTACACACATGCACATATTCTTGTGCATTTTGGTGTAGCATTTTAAGTGGCCAGCAAGTCCTGGAAGTAGCCAGAATTATGGCCAACCAGCTTGTAGAGGGCCCCACTAGCAAGCCACATTGATAACATTCATACAACTGACGAGGCCGAGCAACGTGGTCGGGAGTAAACCCATGAGTAGCTAGAAGTGGGTCCCACTAGCCCTATCAGGCAGCATAGAGGGCCACCCAACCGTCACCCAACAGGAGTAGAGGGTAATCCATGATTAATTGAAGAGCCGGAAAAATCAGAAGCATCACCAAGCAGGGCTAGTAAGAAAAGGAGTCCAGACCAGCCACACGGGAGCGAAAAATACAAACTTGTAGTTTATGTTTGTAGTCTTATTTGTATTTTGGACTTTGTATGCACCATGTACTTGTAGAGATGGATCATGACATACTCACACACACAATCTTGTTTGTTCTCTATGTAGCATGCAATGGGGGTAACTGGACCCATGAGTATCTCTAAGTGGGGCCCACTAATGCATTTTGTAAATACACATTAGGCGATGCTACACTTCCGGGAGCAGAAGACGCATCTTTATAGCATTTTGTAATTTTACTTGTATTCTAGCTTGGTTGTACGCATAGATAATTAAACTATGAGATGGACCTCATCACACATGCACACCGATGCATGCATATTTTTTGATATTTTGTCGGTGCAACATACATCCACTTCTTGCAGCTCGAGGAGGAAGAATTCTAACCCAAGAGATACTCTTTTGAGGATCATTGGAGCAAAAGAATGTGGAATTCAGAGGTGAGAATGAATTGACAAAGTGCCGTAGATATGGACTTGTGGATTTATGGGTATTCAGTTTTACATGTATTCCATTGCATAGCAACGACATAGGCAAATGCTTGATGCTGCATGTCACACACATGCACAATCTTATATTTGCATAGTTTTAAAATGGTGCATCATTCATGTTCCTCAAAAAGGCATAGACAAATCTGAATGGAAAAGACACAGTGCGCATAATGACTCAATGCCAACTCTGAAGTCTGGGAATTCCATAGGATTTTAGTTGTATTCTTACGCTTGGAATTTTTTGGCATTATGTATTTATGTATTTTATGCATAGAATCATTAAAGTGCATAAGATTTGGTGGGCTGGCATAAATTAGTCAGCTTTTTAGTCTATTGTAAGTTGTGTGCCCAAATGATAAATAAAGTGTGTATTTTCCATAAATAAACAGAAAAAACCATAAACCCTAAACTTTAAATCCTAAACCTTAAACCATAAACTATAACCCTAACCCATAAACCCTAAATCATAAATCTCATGTTTTGCACTTTTATAATCTAATGACTAAGTGTTAAATTTAAATTGAAATTCACAACTTTTAGGAATGTCACAGATTTATCTTTTTGTATATGTAACACAAAGTCATGACTCAAGGGGTGAGTTATGAATTCAGTCTCTTTCTTGCTTTAGATTATTGTAGCATTAGCAATGGTCATGATTGTATATTTTGTCTCTAGAACACAAAATCATATCGATGAGAATATGCCATAACTTGTGTCTCTTTATAGAACATATTGTTATGGAACTAAGAATGATCATGAATACATATTTTATCACTATAATACTGGGTCACAGAATTGGATATGACCATAGCTTGTGCATTTTATCTTTATATTGCAAAGTCATTGCACTTGGAATGATTGTAACTTAGGACATTCCTCAAGAGCAAAAGTCATGACCCTAGAAATAGTTAAAGCACGAGTACTACTCTTTATAACTTTCTATAGCTAAAATTCTTGGGATTCGAAATATCACTATGGCTTTTTCCTTTGATTTGTGACCTCAAGTGACAATATGCAAAACTAATATTTTGAGCAATGACTAAAACCTTTTTTACATTTAAATATGATTCATTTACACCTTTTTGGGTATTGTGAGCTTGTATACATAACTCATTTAATATAAAAAGAAAGAAATGATACTTTTCATATCCATGAGGATATAAAAAAAGGCTTAGACATGCCAATAAAATAAATTTTTTGATTCTTGATTGAAAGAGAGCCCATACTTCTTGCCCTGCTCAAACTGCCCTGGGCTAGTTTGTTTTAATAGGCTACAAGGTGGTTATTTTTTTAGAGGTGAACTATGTTTTAAAAAAATTTCTTTGAGTATGTGCATGAGAGATATTTTAGAAGAAATTACAATAATCAATATAAATAGCATCCTCAACAACTAGCTATTTCAACACATATCTGTACAACTTTGGTTTAGTCTGTTAGCGTACATGAGTTAAATTGCCTTTGATAGCCTAGTGATTCAACATCAAATATGATGAGACATTAGAGAGATAAAGTAAAAGCTCCTATTATTTTGTCTAGAGATTTAGCAATCATTCTAGAGTTGAGAGAGGAACAAAATAAATTATTTTAATTATTCAGTATAATTTTAATTTTTATTTTAATTATTTATCAGTTTATTTTTATAGAAATATTAATTACAAAATAAATTATTAGTGAGACAGTTCTAATTTAAATTAAACTGGTATATCATAAATAATAAAGAATAAATCTCATTTTTTTTTCATTTTAATTTTTAAATATTCAAATTTAATAATTTATTTGTATATTTTTATATAAATATTAATTACAAAATAAATTATGAGTTACACAATTATAATTTATATAAAATATTTTTCATCAAAATAATATAGATAAACTTTTTAAAAGAAAAAAAAATTTCAAAACAAAAAATTATTATATAATAATATATTTTACTTTGCTTCTGAATCATTTTAAGTTTTGTAAATATATTTTAATTGATATCTATCCTATTAATAATAGATTATTAAGTTATTTTTTCATCATTATTAGAATTTTTATCAATAAAAGTGTTTATATTGAATTTATATAATATATAAATATAATGATTATTATAACTAAATATTGTATTCACTTTTGAAAAAAATATTAAAATTATTTTATTTTCAAAGGTTATAACCTTTGAAAATGTGAAAAAATAAAAAAAAATATATTTTTTGTTATTTCATTTTTTAAATAAAACCTATAGATCATTAAATGCTTACTTAGTTAAATCAGTAAGCTCGTAAATCCCGAAACCCATAAATACATAAACCTTTTAACATCTATATACTAATTAATAAATAATAAATCTCATTTTTATTTCTATTTATTATAATTTTAAATTTTAATTTTAATTATTTATAGTTTAATTTTTTAGAAAAATTAATTACAAAATAAATTTCGAGTGAGACAAATATTATTTAAATAATTTATTTTAATAAAAAAAAATAAGCTTATAAAAAGATTGAAATTTTTAAAAATTAAATATTATTATTTAGTAATATATTTTGATTTGATTTTGAATCATTTTGTGTTATGTAAATATATTTTAATTAATATTAATATTATTAATAATAGTTTATTAATTTAATTTTTGATCATTATTATAATATCTATCATTAAAATTATTTATATTTAATTTATATGATATATAATTAGTAATATTAATATAATTATGCATGGTATTCACATTTCAAAAAATTTTAAAAATTATTTTATTTTCAAAGTTTATAACCTTTGAAAATCACAAAAAATCAAAATACAATTTTAAATTTTTATTATATAAATAAAGCCTATAAAACACTAAATAATCAAACCATTAAACTGGTATACCATATATAATAAATCATAAATCTCATTTTAATTTGTATTCATTATAATTTTAAATATTCATTTTAATTATATATTTGTTTATTTTTTATAGAAATATCAATCACAAAATAAATAAAGAGTGAGATAGATATAATTGTAATAATTTAGTTTTAATCAAAAAAATAAATATAAGCTTTTAAAAAGAAGTAAAAATTTAAAAACAAAAAATTATCATTTAGTAATATAATTTACTTTGATTTTAAATCATTATAGGTTTTGCATTTATATTTTAATTGCTATCAATCTTATTAATAGTAGTTTATTAATTTATGTTTTGATCATTATTATAATATATTTCAATAAAATTACTTATATTGAATTTAAATGTCTTTTAAATATTAAGATTATTATAACTAAATATTATATTTACATTTGAAAAAAATTTAAAAATTATTATATTTTCAAAGGTTATAAACTTCAAAAATGATAAAAAATCACAAAAATAATTTTTTAATATTTTATTATTTAAATAAAATATATAAACCACTAAATGCCTAATCATTTAAATATCTACCCTCCTTAACCCCAAAACCCCCAAATACTTAAACAATTAAACCTATATAACCTAAATAATAATAATAAATTTCATTTTTATTTGTATTCATTATAATTTTAAATATTCATTTTATTTATTTTTTAGTTTATTTTTATAGAAATATTAATTACAAAATAAATAATGAGTGAGACATAATTTAAATATATTATTTTTTATGAAAAAAAATAAGCTTATAAAAATAAACAAAATTTCAAAAATTTAAAATTTTATTTAGTAAGTTAATTTACTTTGATTTTGAATTATTTTGGGTTCTGCAAATATATTTTAATTAATATCTATCTTATTAATAATAGTTTATTAATATATTTTTCGATCATTATAATAATATATATTAATAAAATTTTTTATATTAAATTTACATCAAATATAAATATTAAGATTATTATAACTAAGTATTGTATTCATATTTTATAAAGATTAAAAAATTATTATATTTTCAAAGGTTTAAACCTTTGAAAATCACGAAAATTCATAAAAATAAATTTTTTGTTATTTCATTGATTAAATAAACCCTATAAACACCTAAATGTGCAAACTTTAAATAAATAAACTCTTTAACCCCAAAAATCACAAAAAAACTTAAACCACTAAATAGGTATACCCTAAATAATAAATAATATATGTCTTTTTTATTAGTATTCATTATAATTTTAAATATTCATTTTAATTATTTATCAATTTATTTTTATAGAAATATTAATTACAAAATAAATTATTAGTGAGATAGATATAATTTAAATAATTTATTTTTAATCAAAAAAATATATATGCTTATAAAATGAGGCAAAATTTTTAAAATAAAAAAAATTTTATTTAGTAATATATCTTATTTTGATTTTGAATCATTTTAGACTCTACAATTATATTTTAATTTATATCTATCTTATTAATACTAGTTTATTAATTTATTTATTGATCATTATTATAATATCTATTAATAAAATTATTTATATTTAGCTTATATTATATATAATTATTAAGATTATTATATCTAAATATAATATTCACATTTAAACAAATTTAAAATTATTATTTTTTCAAAGGTTACACCTTTCAAAAATTAAAAAAAAATCAAAAAATTAAATTTTTTGTTTTTTAATTCATTAGATAATAACTATAAATCACTAAAGATCTAAACACTTAAATAACTAAACTCCAAAATCCAAAAGCACCTAAATACGTAAACCATTAAACCGGTATATCCTAAATAATAAATAGTAAATCTCACTTTTATTTGTATTCATTATAATTTTAAATAATTATTTTAATTATTTATTAATTTATTATTATAGAATTATAAATTACAAAATAAATTATGAGTAAGACAAATTAATTTAAATAATTTATTTTTAATAACAAAAATATAATGTTATAAAAAAAGCAAAACATTACAATAATTATTATTAAGTAATATATTTTACTTTGATTTTGAATAAATTTAGATTTTGCAAATATATTTTAAATAATATCTATCTTATTAATAATAGTTTATTAAATTTTTTTGATCATTATTATAATATCTAGCAATGTAATTTTTTATATTGAATTTAAATGACTTATAATTATTAGGATTATTATAACTAAATATTATATTTATATTTGAAAAGAATTGAAAAATTATTATATTTTCAAAGGTTATAAACTTCAAAAATTAAAAAAATAATAAAAATAATTTTTTTGTTATATCATTGTTTAAATAAAACGTATAAACCACTAAATGCCTAAACACTTAAACATCTAAACTCCTAAACACAAAAGCCCCTAAATACTTAAACCTTTAAACTCGTAAACCTTAAATATAATTTAAATAATTTATTAAAATATTAATTACAAAATAAATTATGAGTGATACAAATATAATTTAAATAATTTATTTTTCATCAAAAAAAAATATATAAGCTTATAAAAAGAAGCAAAAACTAAAAAAAATTATTATTTAGTAATAAATTTTACTTTGATTTTGAATATTTTTTGCAATAATATTTTAATCTATATCTATCAAATTAATAATAGCATATTAATTTAATTTTCCATAATTGATATCATATCTACCAATAAGATTGTTTATATTTAGTTTATATTATATATAATTATAATGATTATTATTACTAAATATTGTATTCACATTCTTTAAAAATTTTAAAATTATTATATTTTCAAAGGTTATAACCTTTGAAAATGTGAAAAAAATATCAAAAATATTTTTGTTGTTATTTCATTGTTTAAATAAAATCTATAAATTACTAAATGCCTAAAAACATAAATCGCTAAATTCATAAATGAAAAAACCTCTAAATACTTAAAATATTAAACTGGTATAAATTAATAATAATTCATAAATCTCATTTTAATTTTTATTCAGTATAATTTTAAATTTTTATTTTAATTATTTATCTTTTTAATTTTATAAAATTTTAATTACAATATAAATTATTAGTGAGATAGATCTAATTTAAATTAGCCTGGAATACCCAAAATAATAAAGAATAAATATCAATATTATTTTATTCATTATAATTTTAAATATTCATTTTAATTATTTATTTGTTTATTTTTATATAAATATTAATTAAAAAATAAATTATGAGTTAGACAAATATAATTTATATAAATTATTTTTCATCAAAAAAATATGGATAAACTTTTTAAAAGAAAAAAAAAATTCAAAACAACAAATTATTATATAGTAATATATTTTGATTTCTTCTGAATCATTTTATGTTTTTTATTATATTTTAATTGATATCTATCTTATTAATAATAAATTATTAATTTATTTTTTTATTATTTTTAGAATATTAATCAATAATATTGTTTATATTGAATTTATATGAGATATAAATATAATGATTATTATAACTAAATATTGAATTCACATTTGAAAAAAATTTAAAAATTATTATATTTTCAAATGTTATAACCTTTGAAAATATGAAAAAATAATAAAAATAAATATTTTGTTATTTTAATTTTTAAATAAAACCTATAAACAACTAAATGCATACACAGTAAAATCAGTAAACTCCTAAGGCCAGTAATGCCTAAATACATAAACCATTAAACTGCTAAATTATACTTAATAATTAAGAAATCTAATTTTTATTTCAATTTATTATTATTTTAAAAATTCATTTTAATTATTTATAAGTTTATTTTATAGAAATATTTATTACAAAATAAATTATGAGTGCACCAAATATAATTTAAATAATTTATTTTTAATTAAAAAAAATATATACGCTTATAAAAGAAGCAAAATTTTAAAAATTAAAAATTATTATCCCTTAATATTTTTTACTATAATTTTGAATCAATTTGGGTTTTGTAAATATTTTTTAATTAATATCTATATTATTATTAATAGTTTATTAAGTTAATTTTTGATCATTATTATAATATCTATCAATAAAATTATTTATATTGAATTTATATGATATATAATTATTAAAATTATTATAACTAAATATTGTATTCACATTTCAAAAAATTTTAAATAATATTATATTTTAATAGGTTATAACCTATGAAAATGTCAAAAAATTACAAATTTTTTTTTGTTATTTTATTATTTAAATAAAACCTATAAACCACTAAATGCCTAAAAACATAAATCACTAAACTTCTAAACGACAAAACTTCTAAATACTTAAACTATTAAATTGGTATCCATTAATAATAAATCATAAATCTCATTTTAATTTTTATTAAGTGTAATTTTAAATTTTTATTTTTATTATTTATCAGTTTATTTTTATAGAAATATTAATTACAAAATAAATTATTAGTGAGACAGATCTATTTTAATAATTTATTTTATATCAAAAAATATATATATGCTTATAAAAAAAAGAAAAATATTAAAAACAAAAATTTATCATTTTGTAATATATTTTATTTTGATTTTGAATCATTTTAGTTTTTGCAATTATATTTTAATTTATATCATTCTTATTAATAATAGTTTATTAATTTTATTTTGATCATTATTATAATATCTATTAATAAAATTATTTATAGAGTTTACATTATATATAATTATTAAGAATATTATAACTAAATATTATATTAACATTTAAAAAAAATAAAATTATTATATTTTCAAAGGTTATAACCTTCAAAAATTAAAAAAAATCAAAAAATTTAATTTTTTATTTTTTTATTCATTTAAATAAAAACTATAAATCACTAGAGTCCTAAACACTTAAACCACTAAAACCCAAAACACCTAAATACCTAAACCATTAAACTAGTATATCATGAATAATAAATAATAAATCTCAATTTTATTTGTATTCATTATAATTTTAAATATTCATTTTAATTATTTATTAGTTTATTTTTATAGAATTATAAATTAAAAATAAATTATGTGGAAGACAAATATAATTTAAATAATTTACTTTTAATAAAAAAAATATAAACTTATAAAAAGAAGCAAAACATCAAAAAAATTATTATTTACGATTATATTTTACTTTTATTTTGAATAAATTTATGTTTTGCCAATATATTTCAAAAAATATCTATCTTATTAATAATAGTTTATTAATTTATTTTTTGATCATTAATATAATATCTATCAATATAATTGTTTATATTGAATTAACATGGTATATATTTATTAAGATTATCATAACTAAATATAGTATTAACATATAAAAAAATTTTAAAAATTTTATATTTTCAAAGGTTATAACCTTCAAAAATGATAAAAAATAACAAAAAATTTTTTTGTTATATCATTGTTTAAATAAAACTTACAAACCATTAAATGCCTAAACACATAAATCTCTAAACTCCTAAACCCCGAAGCCCCTAAATACCTAAACCATTAAACTCGTAAACCTTAAATATAATTTAAATAATATATTGAAATATTAATTACAAAATAAATTATGAGTGATACAAATATAATTTAAATAATTTATTTTTCATCAAAAAAAATATAACCTTATAAAAAGAAGCAAAAACTAAAAAACAAAAATTATTATTTAGTAATAAATTTTACATTGTTTTTGAATCATTTTAAGTTTTTTAATTATATTTTAATTTATATCTATCATATTAATAATAGCATATTAATTTATTTTTTGATAATTGATATCATATCTATCAATAAAATTGTTTATATTTAGTTTATATTATATAAAATTATAATGATTATTATTACTAAATATTGTATTCACATTTTTAAAAAAATTTAAAATTATTATTTTCAAAGGTTATAACCTATGAAAATTTAAAAAATTATAGCAAATTTTTTTGATATTTTATTTTTATAACTAAAACGTATAAACAACTAAAAGCCTAAAAACATAAATCACTAAAATCCTAAATGAAAAAACCTCTAAATACTTAAATCATTAAACTGGTATACAACAATAATAAATCATAAATCTCATTTTAAATTTTATTCAGTATAATTTTAATTTTTATTTTAATTATTTATCAGTTTATTTTTAAAGAAATATTAATTACAATATAAATTATTAGTAAAAAAGATCTAATTTAAATTAAAACAGTATCCATAAATAATAAATAATAAATCTCATTTTTTTCATTATAATTTTAAATATTCATTTTAATTATTTATTTGTTTAATTATATATAAATATTAATTACAAAATAAATTGATCTAGACAAAAATAAATTATATAAATTATTTTTAATCAAAAAATTATAGATAAACATTTTAAAAGAAAAAAAATTTTCAAAATAAAAATTATTCTATGGTAATATATTTTGCTTTGCTTCTGAATCATTTTAGGTTTTGTAATTATATTTAATTGATATTTATCCTATTAATAATAGATTATTAATTTATTTTTTGATCATTATTAGAAAATTTTCAATAATATAGTTTATATTAAATTTATATGATATATAAAGATAATGATTATTATAACTAAATATTGAATTCACTTTTGAAAAATATTTAAAAATTATTATATTTTATAAGGTTATAACCATTGAAAATATCAAAAAATAATAAAAATAATTTTTTTTTTAAAAACAAAACCTATAAACTACTAAATTCATACACAATTAAATAAGTAACTCCTAGACCCCGTAATGCCTAAATACTAGTAACCATTAAACTGATATATAATACATAATAAATAATAAATCTAATTTTTATTTCTATTTATTATAATTTTAAATATTCATTTTAATTATATATTAGTTTATTTTTATAGAAATATTTATTACAAAATAAATTATGAGTGTGACAAATATATTTTAAATAATTTATTTTTAATGAAATAATATATATACGCATATAAAAGAAGTAAAAATTTAAAAATTTAAAATTATTATCCAGTAATATATTTTACTTTAAATTTTGAATCAATTTGGGTTTTGTAAATATTTTTTAATTAATTTCTATCTTTTTATTAATATTTATTAATTTAATTTTTGATCATTATTATAATATCTATCAATAAAATTGTTTATATTGAATTTATATGATATATAATTATTAATATTATTAAAACTAAATATTGTATTCACATTTTAAAAAATTGTAAATATTATTATATTTTCAAAGGTTATAACCTTTGAAAATTATAACAAATTATAGAAAATTTTTTTGTTATTTTATTTTTTTATATAAAACCTAAAAACCACTAAAAACTGAAAAACATAAATCACTAAACTCCTAACGAGAAAACCTCTGAATACTTAAACCATTAAACGAGTATACATTAATAATAAATGTTAAATCTCATTTTAATTTTTATTCAGTATAATTTTAAATTTTTATTTTAATTATATATTAGTTTATTTTTATAGAAATATTAATTACAAAATTAATTTTTAGTGAGAGAGATCTATTTTAAATTAAATAGGTATCCCTAAATAATAAATAATAAATCTTATTTTTTTTCATTATAATTTTAAATATTCATTTTAAATATTTATTTCTTTATTTATATATAAATATTAATTACAAAATAAATTGTGTTTGACAAATATAATTTATATATATTATTTTTCATCAAAAAATTATAGATAAACTTTTGAAAAGAAAAAAAAATCTAAACAAAAAATTAATATATAGTAATATATTTTGCTTTGCTTCTGGATCATTATAGGTTTTATAATTATATTTTAATTGATATCTATCATTTTTTTAATTGAATTCTATCTTATTAATAATAGATTATTAATTTATTTTTTGATCATTATTAGAATATTATCAATAAAATTGTTTATATTGAATTTATATGATATATAAATATAATGATTATTTTAATTAAAGATTGTATTCACGTTTGAAAAAAATTTAAATATTATTATATTTTTAAAGGTTATAACATTTGAAAATATCAAAAAAAAAATAAAAATATATTTATTTTTATTTTATTTTTTAAATAAAACCTATAAACCACTAAAAGCCTAAAAACATAAATTGCTAAACTCTTAAACGACAAAACCTCTAAATATTTATTCCATTAAACTGGAATAGATTAATAATAAAGCTTAAATCTCATTTTAATTTTTCATCAAAAAATTATAGATGAACTTTTTAAAAGAAAAAAAAATTTCAAAACAAAAAATTATTATATAGTAATATATTTTGCTATGCTTCTGAATCATTTTAGGTTTTGTAATTATATTTTAATTGATATCTATCTTATTAATAATAGATTATTATTTTATTTTTTGATCATTATTAGAATATTTATCAATAAAATAGTTTATATTGAATTTATATGATATATAAATATAATGATTTTTATAACTAAATATTGAATTCACTTTTGAAAAAAATTTAAAAATTATTATATTTTCAAAGGTTATAACCTTAAAAAATGAGAAAAAATAATAAAAATAATTTTTTTGTTATTTTATTTTTTAAATAAAACATATAGATCATTAAATGTATACTTACTTAAATCAGTAAGCTCATAAACCCCGTAACCCCTAAATACATTAACCTTTTAACAGCTATATACTACTTAATAAATAAAATATCTCATTTTTATTTCTATTTATTATAATTATTTATAGTTTAATTTTTTAGATAAATTAATTACAAAATAAATTTCGAGTGAGACAAATATTATTTAAATAATTTATTTTAATAAAAAAAAATATAAGCTTATAAAAAGATGGAAAATTTAAAAAATTAAATATTATTATTTAGTAATATATTTTGATTTGATTTTGAATCATTTTGTGTTATGTAAATATATTTTAATTAATATTTATATTATAATTAATAGTTTTATAATTTTATTATTGATCATTATTATAATATCTATCATTAAAATTATTTATATTTAATTTATATCATATATAATTAGTAATATAAATATAATTTTACATGGTATTCACATTTCAAAAAATTTTAAAAATTATTTTATTTTTAAACGTTATAACCTTTGAAAATCAGAAAAAATCAAATATATAATTTTAAATTTTTATTATGCAAATAAAACCTATACATCACTAAATGCCTAAAAACATAAATTGCTTAACTCCAATATGACAAAACTTCTAAATATTCAAATAATTAAACCGGTATACCATATATAATAAATCATAAATTTCATTTTAATTTGTATTCATTATAAGTTTAAATATTCATTTTAATTATTTATTAGTTTATTTTTTATAGAAATATTAAATACAAAATAAATAATGAGTGAGACAAATATAATTTTAATAATTTATTTTTAATCAAAAAAAAAATAAGCTTATATAAAGAAGTAAAAATTTAAAAACAAAAAATTATTATTTAGTGATATATTTTACTTTGATTTTGAATCATTATATATAGGTTTTGCAATTATATTTTAATTGCGATCAATCTTATTAATAATAGTTTATTAATTTATTAATTTATTATTTTATCATTTTTATAATATCGAACAATAAAATTACTTATATTCAATTAAAATGTCTTATAATTATTAAGTTATTATAACTAATATTATATTTACATTTGAAAAAAATTAAAAATTATTATATTTTCAAAGGTTATAACCTTCAAAAATGATAAAAAATCACAAAATAATTTTTTTATTATTTTCTTATTTAAATAAAATTTAAAAACAACCTAAATGCCTAAACATTTAAATCTCTAGACTCCTAAAACCCAAAATCCCCTAAATACTTAAACCATTAAACCTATATAACCTAAATAAGAAATAATAAATCTCATTTTTATTTGTATTCTTTATAATTTTAAATATTCATTTTAATTATTCTTTAGTTTATTTTTATAGAATATTAAATACAAAATAAATAATGAGTGAGAAAGATATTATTTTAATAAATTATTTTTTTAAAATAAAAAGGCTGATAAAATAAATTAAATTTTAAAATTTAAAAATTTTATTTAGTAATATAATTTACTTTGATTTTGACTTATTTTGTGTTCTGTAAATATATTTTAATTAATATCTATCTTATTAATAATAGTTTATTAATTTATTTTTAGATCATTATTATAATATATATTAATACATTTTTTATATTGAATCTACAACAAATATAATTATTAAGATTATTATAACTAAGTATTGTATTCATATTTTAGAACTAATAAAAAATTATTATATTTTTTAAAGATTATACCTTTGAAAATCACGAGAAAATCATTATAAAATAAATTTTTTGTTAGTTCATGATAAATAAGACCTCTAAACAAGAAATGTGTAAACAGATAAATTCACATAACTCTCCTTACCCCAAAACCACACAAAAACTTAACAATTATAGTTTATACCCTAAACTATAAATCATAAATCTCATATTTTATTAGTATCATATATTTTAAATATATATTTTATTTATTTATTAGTTTAATTTCATAGAAATTAAATTAAAAAATAAAGTATTAGTGACAGATATAATTTAAATAATTTATTTTTCATCAAAAATTAATAGGTTTATAATAAATGGCTACAACTATTTAAATTTAAAATTTAAATTAATATTTAGTAAAATATTTCACTTTGATTTTGAGTCATTTTAGGTTTTGCCAATAAATTTTAAACAATATTTATCTGTATTAATAATTAGTTATTACTTTTTTATGATCATTATTATAATAAATATCAATAAAATTGTTTATATTGAATTTATATTATATATAATTATTATGATTATTATAACTTCATATTATATTCACTTTTCAAAAAAAAAATAAAAATTATTATATTTTCAAAGATATAACCTTCAAAAATGACAAAAAATAACAAAAATAAAGTTTTTTGTTATTTTATTTTTTATATAAAACCTATAAACCACTAAATGACTAAATACTAAAATGACTAAACTTCTTAACCCTGAAGCGCATAAATACTTAAAACATTAAATTAGTATAGTGTAAAAATAAATCATAAATCTCAGTTTTATTAGTATTCATTATAATTTTAAAATTTATTTTTATTTATTTATTTTTTT
>JAREIK010001256.1:203932-239944 GCA_029783825.1 Sapria himalayana | reverse complement strand
TATTTTTCAAATTTTTCACTTTTTACAGCATTTTTTTTTGATAAAAAATAAATTATTTAAATCATATATGTCACACTGATAAATTATTTTTGTTAATTAATATTTCTATAAAAATAAACTGATAAATAATTAAAATGAATATTTAAAATTATAATGAATACTAATAAAACTGAGATTTATGATTTATTATTTAGACTTTACTAATTTAATGTTTTAAGTATTTATGAGCTTCAAGGTTTAAGAGTTTAGTCATTTTAGTATTTAGTCATTTAATGGTTTATAGTTTTTATATAAAAAATAAAATAACAAAAAATTTATTTTTGTTATTTTTTCTCATTTTTGTATGTTATAACCTTTGAAAATATAATAATTTTTAAATTTTTTTTTGAAAAGCAAATACAAAATGATGTTATAATAATCATAATAATTATATATCATATAAATTCAATATAAACTATTTTATTGATATTTATTATAATAATGATCATAAAAAAGTAATAACCAATTATTAATAAGATAAATTTTGTTTAAAATATATTTGCAAAACCTAAAATGACTCAAAATCAAAGTTAAATATTTTACTAAATATTAATTTTAAATTTTTAAATTTTTGTATCCATTTATAAGCCTATATATTTTTTGATGAAAATTAAATTATTTAAATTATATTTGTCTCACTAATAATTTATTTTTTAATTTATATTTTTATAAAATTAAACTAATAAATAATTAAAATGTATATTTAAAATTATAATGAATACTAATAAAAATGAGATTTATGATTAATTATTTAGGGCATACCTATTTAATAGTTTATGTTTATTGTGGTTTTGGGGTTAATGAGGTTATTGATTTATATGTTTACACATTTAGGTGTTTATAGGTTTTATTTAATCAATGAAATAACAAAATTTTTTTTTTATGAATTTTCGTGATTTTCAAAGGTTATGACCTTTAAAAATATAATAAATTTTAATGGTTCTAAAATATGAATACAATACTTAGTTATAATAAACTTAAAAATTATATTTGTTGTAGATTAAATATAAAAAATGTATTAGTATATATTAAAAAATGATAAAAAACTAAATTAATAAACTATTATTAATATGATAGATATTAATTAAAATATATTTGAAGAACCCAAAATAATTCAAAATCAAAGTAAATTATATTACTAAATAAAATTTTAAATTTTTGAAAATTTGTTATTTTTATAAGATTATATTTTTTAATAAAAAATAAATTATTTAACTTATATCTGTCTCACTCATTATTTATTTTGTAATTAATAGCTCTATAAAAATAAACTAAAAATAATTAAAATGAATATTTAAAATTATAATGAATACAAATAAAAATGAGATTTATTAATTATTATTTAGGTTATATAGGTTTAATGGTTTAAGTATTTAGGGGGTTTTGGGGTTTTGGAGTCTAGAGATTTAAATGTTTAGGCATTTAGTGGTTTTTAAGTTTTAATTAAATAATAAAATAATAAAAAATTATTTTTGTAATTTTTTATCATTTTTGAAGGTTATAACCTTTGAAAATATAATAATTTTTAAATTTTTTTCAAATGTAAATATAATATTTAGTTATAATAACTTAATAATTATAATAAATTTTAATTGAATATAAATAATTTTATTGTTCGATATTATAAAAATGATCAAATAATAAATTAATAAACTATTATTAATAAGATTGATCGCAATTAGAATATAATTGCAAAACCTATATATAATGATTCAAAATCAAAGTAAAATATATTACTAAATAATAATTTTTTGTTTTTAAATTTTTACTTCTTTATATAAGCTTATTTTTTTTATGATTAAAAATAAATTATTAAAATTATATTTGTCTCACTCATTATTTATTTTGTAATTGATATTTCTATAAAAATTAAACTAATAAATAATTAAAATGAATATTTAAAATTATAATGAATACAAATTAAAATCCGACTTATGATTTCTTATATATTGTATACCGATTTAATGGTTTGATTATTTAGGAGTTTTGTCGTTTAGGAGTTTAGCAATTTATCGTTTTAGGCATTTAGTGGTTTATTGGTTTTATTTATATAATAAAAATTTAATATTCTTTTTTTGATTTTTTCTGATTTACAAAGGTTATAATCTTTGAAAATAAAATAATTTTTAAAATTGTTCGAAATGTGAATATAATGTATAATTATATTAATCTTACTAATTATATATCATATAAATTCAATATAAATAATCTTAATGATAGATATTTCAATAATGATGAAAAATTAAATAAATAAACTATTATTAATAATATTAATATTAATTAAAATATATTTACATAACACAAATGATTCAAAATCAAATAAAAATGTATTACTAAATAATATTATTTAATTTTTAAAATTTTTTTTCTTTTTATAAGCTTATATTTTTTTTTATTAAAATAAATTATTTAAATAATATTTGTTTCACCCAAAATTTATTTTGTAATTAATTTTTATAAAAAGTTAACAATAAATAATTAAAATTAATATTTAAAATTATAATAAATAGAAATAAAAATGAGATTTATTATTTATGAAGTAGTATATAGCTGTTAAAAGGTTTATGTATTTAGGGGTTTCGAGATTTATGAGCTTACTGATTTAAGTAAGTAAGCATTTAATGATCTATAGGTTTTATTTAAAAAATGAAAAAAAAAATTATTTTTATTATTTTTTCTCATTTTTTAAGGTTATAACATTTGAAAATATAATAATTTTTAAATTTATTTCAAAAGTGAATACAATATTTAGTTATAATAATCATAATATTTATATATATAAATTCAATATAAACAATATTATTGATAAATATTCAAATAATGATCAAAAAATAAATTAATAATCTATTATTAATAAGATAGATATCAATTAAAATATAATTACAAAACCTAAAATGATTCAAAAGAAAAGCAAAATATATTACTATATAATAATTTTTTATTTTGAAATTTTTTTTTCAAAAAGTTTATCAATAATTTTTTGATGAAAAATAATTTCTATAAATTATATTTGTCTAGCTCAATTTATTTTGTAATTAATATTTATATATAAATAAACAAATAAATAATTAAAATGAATATTTAAAATTATAATGAAAAAAATGAGATTTATTATTTATTATTTATTATTTAGGGATACTGGTTTAATTTAAATTAGATCTGTCTCATTAATAATTTATTTTGTAGTTGATATTTCTATAAAATAAATTGATAAATAATTAAATAAAAATTTAAAATTATACTGAATAAAAATTAAAATGAGATTTATGATTTATTATTAATGTATACCAGTTTAATGATTTAAGTATTTATAGGTTTTGTCATTAGGAGTTTAGCGATTTATGTTTTTACGCTTTTAGTGGTTTATAGGTTTTATTTAAAAAAATAAAATAACAAAAAAAATTTCTATAATTTTTTATCATTTTCTTAGTTTACAACATTTGAAAATATTATAATATTTAATATTTTTTGAAACTTTAATACAATATTTTGTTATAATAATATTAATAAGTATATATCATATAAATTCAATATAAATAATTTTATTGATAGATATTATAATAATGATCAAAAATTAAATTTATAAACTATTAATATTAAGATAGATATTAATTAAAAAATATTTACAAAACCCAAATTTATTCAAAATTAAAGTAACTTATATTACTTCATAATAATTTTTAATTTTTAAATTTATACTTCTTTTATAAGCGTATATTTTTATTAAATAAATAATATATTATTTAAATTATATTTGTCTCACTCATAATTTATTTTGTAATAAATTTTTCTAAATCAATATACTTTAAAATAATTAAAATGAATATTTAAAAATATAATAAATATCAAAAAAAATAGATTTATTAATTATTAAGTAGTATTTAGCGGTTTAATGGTTTATGTATTTAGGCATTACGGGGTTTAGAAGTTTACTGATTTAACTTGATATGCATTTAGTAGTGTTGCTCACGAGACTCAGAGATTCACGACCCGACCCGAAGTCTTGTCCCGAAAGAATCAGGACCTAGAAAAATCCGTTGAGTTTAACTTTTCTCGTCCCTTTCTGCACGCATTTTTTCTTTTGGGACGGTTCCGGATCTTAAGCAATATCCATCCCGAGAACCGTCCCGTCCTAAAAAACTTATACTAGAACTAGGAATATATATATATATATATATATAACATGAAGATGCACCCAATTACGCTACTGCCCATCCAATTCCGACGCACCTTTTGTGTTTCCGATGAGTTCCAGTCTACCTCACGTCATTCCAGCCATGTTCAGTTCGGTCCAGTCCTTGTCCATCGCACTTCTGGTTGCCTCCAACGTGTCTCAGATGCCACCAGCCTTTTGGTTTGTTTTTCTGACGAGAATTGAGTGATTAATTATTATTATTATTATTATGTGTCTCAGTCAATTTTGTTGAGTATTGGTTGTGATGTTGTGGTTGGGCAGAATGAGTAGGATGAATATGTTACAGTCAATTTTTTAGAGCTTGCTTATTTGAAATATTTATATGTATTTATGCTTAACATATCATATTAATTAATGGCAATGCAGATGGCACAATCAAATGGCAAACAAAAAATATGATAAATTGAAGATGATCACATCTCAAATGATCAAAGTACTGGTAAATCCAATTATCATCCTTTCACGAACCCTCCTATTGTTACGACAGCTTCTTCAATTCCAATTGTAAAAGAAAGTAAAGGTACATCTCAACCTCAAGCTCATAAAAAGTATAAGTATGCTGTTTGGGAAACTTATGAGATATTAGTTGATTCAGAGGGAAATGAAACTGGTAGGGCAGCTTGTATATGGTGTAGGAAAGAATATTTGGCAAAAAGTGATCAAGGTACTTCGGGTTTATGGAAATACTTGAAAGAGACTTGTAGGAAATTTCCATACAAAAAAGAATTAATAGAAGCTCACAAAGGTAAAGACAAGTCACAATCTTTGTTGAGTTTCACTAAAGGTACTAGTTCAGAGAATAACAAATTAACTTGTTGGAAATTTGATCAACAACTAGTTAGGGAGGCTTTGGTGAAAATTATCATAAAAGATGAATTACCTTTTTGTTTTGTTGAGAGGCATGAGTTTAAAGAGTTTTGTGAAGTTAGTGTGCCTCAATTTAAAAATCCATCTAGGCACACTATACTGAGGGATTGTTTTTCTTTGTTTGTCAAGGAAAAGAAGAAATTATTTGATAGCATATCATCTCATTGTTGTAGAGTTTCATTGACTACCGACACTTGGACTAGCATTCAAAATTTGTCTTATATATGTTAACTGTTCATTCCATTGATTCTCAATGGAATATGCATAAAAGGCTTTTGAACTTTGTGTAATTAAAAGTCATTCTGGAGTTAATATTAGAAATGCTATTGAGTTTTGCATGAATGAATGGGGTTTGAGAAAGTTGATGTGCATTACTATTGACAATGCATAAAATAATGATGTTGCAATTGAACAATTGAAAAAAAGGGTTGTGAAGAAAAGTGTTGTCCTTTGAGAGGTGAGCATTTTCATATGAGATGTTGTGCTCATATCCTAAACTTAATTGTCAAAGATGGCAATGCAGTAGTTGACGGTGCTATTCAAAAAATTAGAGGTGTGCTGAAATATGTGAGGAACAGTCCTAAAAGATTAGATATGTTTAAGTTATGTGTTGAATAAGCAAACTTGACATATGGATCTTCATTGCAATTTGATTGTCCTACAAGATGGAATTTAACTTATTTGATGCTACAAACTGATATAAAATATCAAAAAGAATTTGATAAGTTGGAGGACAAAGACAAGGTTTTTGAAGGATTTTGGTTCAAAAAATTAAAAAAAAATTATTATTAAGTAATATATTTACTTTGATTTTGAATAAATTTAGATTTTGCAAATATATTATAAATAATATCTATCTTATTAATAATAGTTTATTAAATTTTTTTTGATCATTATTATAATATATAGCAATGTAATTATTTATATTGAATTTAAATGACTTATAATTATTAAGATTTTTATAACTAAATATTATATTTACATTTGAAAAAAAATTTTAAAAATTATTATATTTTCAAAGGTTATAACCTTCAAAAATTAAAAAAATAATAAAAATAATTTTTTGTTATATCATTGTTTAAATAAAACTTATAAACCACTAAATGCCTAAACACTTAAACCTCTAAACTCCTATACACAAAAGCACCTAAATACTTAATCCTTTAAACTCGTAAGCCTTAAATATATTTTAAATAATTTATTAAAATATTAATTACAAAATAAATTAGGAGTGATACAAATATAATTTAAATAATTTATTTTTCATCAAAAAAAATATAAGCTTATAAAAAGAAGCAAAAACTAAAAAAAATTATTATTTAGTAATAAATTTTACTTGGATTTTGAATATTTTTAGGTTTTGCAATTATATTTTTATTTATATCTATCATATTAATAATAGCATATTAATTTTATTTTTGATAATTGATATCATATCTATCAATAAAATTGTTTATATTTAGTTTATATTATATATAATTATAATGATTATTATTATTAAATATTGTATTCACATTTTTAAAAAATTTTAATATTATTATATTTTCAAATGTTATAACCTTTGAAAATGTGAAAAAAATATTAAAAAAAAATTTTGTTATTAAATTGTTTAAATAAAACCTATAAACCACTTAATGCCTAAAAACATAAATCTCTAAAGTCATAAACGAAAAAACCTCTAAATACTTAAAATATTAAACTAGTATACATTAATAATAAATCTTAAATCTCATTTTAATTTTTATTCAGTATAATTTTAAATTTTTATTTTAATTATTTATCAGTTTATTTTTATAGAAATATTAATTATAAAACAAATTATTAGTGAGTCGGATTTAATTTAAATTAAACCGGTATCCCTAAATAATAAATAATAAATAATAAATCTTTTATTTTTTTATTATAATTTTAAATATTAATTTTAATTATTTATTTGTTTATTTATATATAAATATTAATTACAAAATAAATTATGAGTTAAACAAATATAATTTATATAAATTATTTTTATTCAAAAAAATATAGATAAACTTATTAAAAGAAAAAAAAATTCAAAAACAAAAAATTATTATATAGTAATATATTTTTCTTTGCATCTGAATCATTTTAAGGTTTGTAATTATATTTTAATTAATATCTATCTTATTATTAATGGATTATTAATTTATTTTTTTAATTATTATTAGAATATTTATCAATAAAATTGTTAATATTGAATTTATATAATATATAAATATAATGATTAGTATAACTAAATATTGGATTCACATTTGAAAAAAAATTTAAAAATTATTATATTTTCAAAGGTTATAACCTATGAAAATATCAAAAAATAATAAAAATAAATTTTTTGTTATTTTATTTTTTAAATAAAACCTATAAACCACTCAATGCTATGGGTGCTCATGGGACGGGACGGGATGGGGATTACAAATCTCCAGTCCCTTCCCACAGTTAGGAGATTATTTTTGAAGATCCAGACCCGTCCCATAGGTTGAAAATATCAGGACGGGATGGGATGGAGATCGGGGATTTTGGGTAGGATAAAATGGTTCTGGGACGAAACGAAGTTCGGACATTTTTTTCAATTTATTTTATTCAACCCAGCCAAGTTAGTTCATGTCGAAACCTTTTGTTGTACCATTTATCATTCCTTAGTTATGTATCTTGCAAACTCAAATTGGGCCAATTTTGTTTTGTCAAATAGGCTGAATACCACAAATGATTTCTATTACCTTGTCAAAACTTTGATGTGCAGATAAGGATAGAAATGTTAAATAGAACGAGACTGATTTGTGTGCTTAATTTGGTTCTTTGTTTTTTCACAAGTTGGCTTTGTTCAGCCGAGTGAAAGTTAACCATAATAGCAATACTACATTTTTTAAACAATTACTTAAAAAATTAAGGAATAGCTAAAGATGACCACAAACATTGGTAGCAGCAATTACTACTTAAGTAATTGCTAAAATTAGGCAGCTTAATATAAAAAAAATACAACTAAAAATAACCATGATGATAATCATTTCAAAGGTCCGTCCCGGAACTAGCAACGAAAATCCAAACCCAATTAAGTATCTCTTTTACAACTCCTCCCTTTTCTTCCTCCACTGTAGAAGGACATCCAAAGATTAAAATGTGTTAATCATGTAGACATAAATTTCTAAGATGAAAGAGAAATAAAAAAATAAAATATTACCTTATAAAATTTAATACACCCATTCCAAATTTAGTTGGCCAACTATAGTTGGAAGAATATTTGGATCTTGTGACCCCTTTGAAAATTGTAATTGAACCATATTTTATTAAATTGAATGAATAAAATAAGTAAAAAGTGAAAATAAAATTTACAAGATTTGTATACTAACCTGATTCATTATCATCAAGGTGTTGAACTAATTCTTCAATTTCGATAGGTTTGTTTGAGCTTCACAATCAATCTTGTAGACATATGAGAACTTCAGCTATTATAGGTGTTAAAGAACTCCTAAATTTATCTAAAGTTCTCCCCCGAGTGCTAAATGTAGATTCGTAGGCCACAGTAGATGCTTGGATAGCAAATACATCCCTTGCTACATTTGCCAAAGAAGGATACCTAACCTCATTTACCTTCCACCAGTTTAGAAGATCAAAATCAATTCTATTTTTTCAAGTTTGTCCTCCAAGTAACTATCCAACTCTTCCAAAGCTGCAACTTCTTGTTCTTTCTCCAATTCAACAAAAAAAATCATCAACATTAGTATCACTACCATCAAAGAAATCATCATTTTTCTTCAACACAGTAGAAGAGAAATCATCTTCTTTTGATTCATCTTCATTTAAATCTTTATAATCATCCATCATCTCATTTAAAGCATTTATAACCTTTTTCACCAAATTTTAAGCCAATTCCTCTCCATAATGCTAAGTGTACTTAGCCTTGAGATATTTGAGGTTATATCTAGGATCCAACACTACTGCTACAAAAAGCATAATATTTGTTGACTGATGAGAATCCCAATATTTGTTGAATTTATGCCTCATTTTCATACGCATTTCAGACACCATTGTATCTCTACTATTTTCACAAAGCTCAATTTTTTTCAAAATTCGAATAATCTCAAGAAAATAAACACTAGAGGTAGAATATTATGAGCCAGAAAATTTACAAGTTACCTCATAAAAACTTTTCAAGAAACTAGCCAAATTTTTGGTGTTTGTTCTGTTTCTCTCAGTTGGAACGTTTGAACCAAACTCCTTCAAAAAACTTTTGTCTTTGTCCTCCAACTAATCAAATTCTTTGTGATATTTTATATTAGTTTGTAGCATCAAATTAGTTGAATTCCATCTTCTAGGAAAATCTAATGGCAATGAAGATCCATATGTCAAGTTTGCTTCTTCAACACATAACTTAAACATATCTAATCTTTTAGGACTGCTCCACACATATTTCACCACACCTCTAATTTTTTGATAGCACCCTCAATTACTAGCAATGCCATCTCTAACAATTAAGTTTAGGATATGAGCACAATATCTCATATGAAAATACTTGCCTCTCAAAGGTACAACACTTTTCTTCACAAGCTTCTTTTTCAATTGTTCAACTACAACATCATTATTTGATGCATTGTCAACAGTAATGCACATCAACTTTCTCAAACCCCATTCATTCATGCAAAACTCAATAGCATTTCTAATATTAACTCCAGAATGACTTTTAATTACACAAAAGTTCAAAAGCCTTTTATGCATATTCCATTGAAAATCAATGGAATGAACAGTCAAACATATATAAGACAAATTTTGAATGCTAGTCCAAGTGTCGGTAGTCAATGAAATTCTACAACAATGAGATGATATGCTATCAAATAATTTCTTCTTTTCCTTCACAAACAAAGAAAAATAATCCTTCAATATAGTGTGCCTAGATGGAATTTTAAATTGAGGCACACTAACTTCACAAAACTCCTTAAACTCATCCCTCTCAACAAAACAAAAAGACAATTCATCTTTTATGATCTTTTTCACCAAAGCCTCCCTAACTAGTTGTTGATCAAATTGCCAACAAGTTAATTTGTTATCCTCTGAATTAGTACCTTTAGTGAAACTCAACAAAGATTGTGACTTGTCTTTACCTATGTGAGCTTCTATTAATTCTTTTTTGTGTGGAAATTTACTGCAAGTCTCTCTCAAGTATTTCTATAAACCCGAAGTACCTTGATCATTTTTTGCCAAATATTCTTTCCTACACCATATACAAGCTACCCTACCAGTTTCATTTCTCTCTGAATCAACTAATATCTCAATAGTTTCCCAAATAGCAGACTTATACTTTTTATGAGCTTGAGGTTCAGATGAACCTTGACTTTTTTTTACAACTGGAATTGAAGAACTTGCCGTAAGAATAAGAGGGTTTGTGAAAGGATGATGATTGGATTTACCAGTACTTTGATCATTTGAATTGTGATCATCTTCAATTTATTGTATTTTTTGTTTACCGCTGGATTGTGCCATCTGCATTGCCATTAATTAATATGATATGTTAAGCATAAATACATATAAATATTTCAAGCAAGCAAGCTCTACAAAACTGACTATAACACATTTAGCCCACTCATTCAGCCCAACCACAACACCACAACTAATACTCAACAAAACTGACTAAGACACATAATAATAATAATAATAATAATAAATCACTCAATTCTCGTCAGAAAAACAAACCAAAAGGCTGGTGGCATTTGAGACATGGTGGAGGCAACCAGAAGTGCGATGGACAAGGGCTGGACCTAACTGAACATAGCTGGGACGGCGTAAGGTCGCCTGGAACTCGTCGGAACAGCAATAGGTGCGTCAGAATTGGATAGGCAGCAGCGGAATTGGTGGCATCTTCATGTTATATATATATTCCTAGTTCTAGTATCGGATTTTTAGGATGGGAGAATTCTCGGGATGTATATTGCTTAAGATCCGGAACCATCCCAAAAGAAAAAATACGTGACAGAACGGGACGGGAAAAGTGAACGTCAACGGATTTTTCTCAGTCCCGATTCTTTTGGGACAAGACTTCGGGGTGGGTCGCAAATCTTCGAGTTCCGTGAGTAGCCCTACTAAATGCATATAAAGTTAAATCAGTAAACTCTTAAATCTTGTAATGCCTAAATACATAAACCATTAAACCGCTAAATACTACTTAATAATTAATAAATCTATTTTTTATTGCTATTTATTATATTTTTAAATATTCATTTTAATTATTTATTAGTGTATTTATTTAGAAATATTTATTACAAAATAAATTATGAGTGGGACAAATATAATTTTAATATTATATTATTTCTCTAATAAAAATATATGCTTATAAAAGAAGTATAAATTTAAAAATTAAAAATTATTATCAAGTAATATAAGTTACTTTAATTTTGAATCAATTTGGGTTTTGTAAATATTTTTTAATTAATATCTATCTTTATATTAATAGTTTATAAATTTAATTTTTGAACATTATTATAATATCTATCAATAAAATTATTTATATTAAATTTATATGATATATAATTATTAATATTTTTATAACAAAATATTGTATTAAAATTTCGGAAAATTTTAAATATTATTATATTTTCAAATGTTATAACCTATGAAAATGATAAAAAATTATGAATTTTTTTTTGTTATTTTATTTTTTTAAATAAAACCTATAAACCACTAAAAGCCTAAAATCATAAATCACTAAACTCCTAATGACAAAACCTCTAAATACTTAAATCATCAAACTGGTATACATTAATAATAAATCATAAATCTCATTTTAATTTTTATTCAGTATAAATTCAAATTTTTATTTTAATTATTTATCATTTTATTTTATAGAAATATTAATTACAAAATAAATTATTAGTGAGACAGATCTAATTTAAATTAAACCGGTATCCCTAAATAAGAAATAATAAATGTCATTTTTTTATAATATTAAATATTCATTTTAATTATTTATTTGTTTATTTATATAAAAATATTAATTATAAAATAAATTGAGCTAGACAAAAATAATTTATATAAATTATTTTTCATCAAAGAATTATATATAAACTTTTTAAAAGAAAAAAAATTTTCAAAACAAAAAATTATTATATAGTAATATATTTTGCTTTGCTTCTGAATCATTTTATGTTTTGTAATTATATTTTAATAGAAATCTATCTTATTAATAATAGTTTATTAATTTATTTTTTGATCATTATTGGAATATTTCTCACTAAAATTGTTTATGTTGAAATATGATATATAAAAATATTGTTTTTAACTAAATATTGAATTCACTTTAGAAAAAAATTTAAAAATTAATATATTTTCAGAGGTTTTTACCTCTGAAAATATCAAAAAATAATAAAAATAAATGTTTTGTTATTTTATTTTTTAAATAAAACCTATAAATCACTAAATGCCTAAACAATTAAATCAGTAAACACCTAAACCCCATAATACCTAAATACATAGACCATTATACTTCTATCTAATACATAATAATTAATAAATCTAATTTTAATTTCTATTTAATATAGTTTATATATTCATTTTAATTATTAATTAGTTTATTTTTATAGAAATATTTAGTATAAAATAAATTATAAGTGCGACAAATATAATTAAAATAATTTATTTTTAATTAAAAAAATATATATGCTTATAAAAGAAGTAAAAATTTAAAAATTCAAAATTATTATCCAGTAATATCTTTTAATTTAATTTTGAATCATTTTGGGTTTTCTAAATATTTTTTAATTAATATCTATTTTATTATTAATAGTTTATTAATTTAATTTTTGATCATTATTATAATATCTATCAATAAATTATTTATCTTGAATTTATATCATATATAATTATTAAAATTATTATAACTAAATATTATATTTACATTTCAAAAAATTTTAAATATTATTATATTTTCAAAGGTTAAAACCTATGAAAATGAGAAAAAATTACAAATTTTTTTTTTATTTTATTCAGTATAATTTTAAATTTTTATCTTAATTAATTTTCAGTTTATTTTTATAGAAATATTAATTACAAAATAAATTAATAGTAATACAAATCAAATTTAAATTAGACCGGTATACCCTAAATAATAAATAATAAATCTCATTTTTTTAATTATAATTTTAAATATATTTTTTTAATTATTTATTTGTTTATTTTTATATAAATATTAATTACAAAATAATTTATGAGTTACAGAAATATAATTTATGTAAATTATTTTTCATCAAAAAGTTATAGATAAACTTTTTAAAAGAAAAAAAAATTTCGAAACAAAAAATTATTATATAGTAATATATTTTGATTTGCTTCTGAATCATTTTAAGTTTTGTAATTATATTTTAATTGATATCTATCTTATTAATAATAGATTATTAAGTTATTTTTTTATCATTATTAGAATATTTATCAATAAAAATGTTTATATTGAATTTATATGATATATAAATATAATGATTATTATAACTAAATATTGTATTCACCTTTGAAAAAAATTTTAAAATTATTATATTTTCAAAGGTTATAACCTTTGAAAATGTGAAAAAATAAAAAAAAAATTTCTTTGTTATCATAATGTTTAAATAAAACCTATACACCACTAATTACCTAAGCATTTAAATCACTAAACTACAAAATCCCGATACCTCTATATAGATAATTCTTTAAATCGGTATTACCTAAATAAAATTAATAAATCTCATTTTTATTTGTTTTCATTATAATTTTAAAAAATCATTTTGATTTTTAGTTTTTTAGTTGTATATAAGTATTAATTATAAAATAAATTATGAGTTAAAAATAAAATTTATAAAAATTATTTTTAATCAAAAAATTGATAAGCTTATAAAAAGAATAAAAATTTAAAAACAAATGATTATTATTTAGTAATATATTTAGCTTTGATTTTGAATCATTTTAGGTTTTGATATTATATTTTAAGTAAAATCAATCTTATTCATAATAGATTTTTAATTTATTTTTTGATAAAAATTAGAATACCTATCAATAAAATTGTTTATATTGAATCTATATGATATATAATTATTATGATTATTATAAATTAATATTGTATTCACTTTTGAAAAAAATTTAAAAATTATTATACTTTCAAAGGTTATAATCTTAAAAAAAAGAAAAAATAATAAAAATAAATTTTTAGTTATTTTTTTTAAATAAAACCTATATACCATTAAATGCTTACTTACTTAAATTAGTAAGCTCATAACCCCGAAACCCCTAAATACATAAACATTTTAACATCTATATACTACTTAATAAATAATAAATCTCATTTTCATTTCTATTTATTATAATTTTAAATATTCATTTTAATTATTTATAGTTTAATCTTTTAGAAAAATTAATTACAACATAAATTCAAGTGAGACAAATATTATTTAAATAATTTATTTTTAATCAAAAAAAATAAAAGCATATAAAAAGAAGGAAAAATTTAAAAATTAAATATTATAATTTAGTAATATATTTTGATTTGATTTTGAATCATTTTGTGTTATGTAAATATATTTTAATTAATATTTATATTATTAATAATAGTTTATTAATTTAATTTTTGATCATTATTATAATATCTATCATTAAAATTGGTTATATTGAATTTATATGATATATAATTAGTAAGATTAATATAATTATAAATAGTATTCACATTTCAAAAAATTTTAAAAATTATTTTATTTTTATAGGTAACCTTTGAAAATCAGAAAAAATCTAAATTTTTTTTTTATTTTTATTATATATATAAAACCTATAAACCACTAAATACCTTAAAACATAAATTGATAAACTATTAAATGACAAAACTACTAAATAATCAAACTATTAAACCAGTATACCACATTTAATAAATCATAAATCTCATTTAATTTGTATTCATTATAATTTTAAATATTCATTTTAATTATTTTTAGTTTATTTTTTATAGAAATATTAATTACAAAATAAATAATGAGCGAGACAACTATAATTTTAATAATTTATTTTTAATCAAAAAAAATATAAGCATATAAAAAGAAGTAAAAATTTTAAAACAAAAAATTATTATTTAGTAATATATTTTACTTTGATTTTGAATCATTATATATAGGTTTTGCAATTATATTGTTATTGCTATCAATATTATTAAGAATAGTTTATTAATTTATTATTTGATCAATTTTATAATATCTAACAATAAAATTACATATATTGAATTTAAATATCTTATAATTATTAAGATTATTATAACTAAATATTATATATACATTTGAACAAATTTTAAAAATTATTATATTTTCAAAGCTTATAACCTTCAAAAATGATAAAAAAACACAAAAATAATTTTTTTATTAATTTATTATTTAAATAAAACTTATAAACCACTAAATGCCTAAACATTTAAATCTCTAGAATCCTAAACCCCAAAACCTCCTAAATACTTAAACCATTAAACCTATATAACCTAAATAATAAATAATAAATATTAAATCTCATTTTTATATCTATTCGTTATTATTTTAAATATTCATTTTAATTATTTTTTAGTTTATTTTTATAGAAATATTAATTACAAAATAAATAATGAGTGAGACATATATAATTTAAATAAATTATTTTGTATGAAAAAAAATATAAGTTTATAAAAATTAACAAAATTTCAAAAATTTAAAATTTTATTTAGTAATATAATTTACTTTGATTTTGAATTATTTTTTGTTCTACAAATATATTTTAATTAATATCTATCTTATTAATAATAGTTTATTAATTTATTTTTTGATCATCAAAATAATATATATTAATAAAATTTTTTATATTGAATTTACATCAAATATAATTATTAAGATTATTATAACTAAGTATTGTATTCATAATTTAGAACTATTAAAAAATAATTATATTTTCAAAGGTTATAACCTTTGAAAATCACGAAAATTCATAAAAATAAATTTTTTGTTATTTCATTGATTAAATAAAACCTATAAATCAATAAATAAAACCTAAATGTGTAAACATATAAATCAATAAACTCATTAACCCCAAAACCACAATAAACTTAAATCATTAAATAGGTATACCCTAAATAATAAATAATAAATCTCATTTTTATTAGTATTCATTATAATTATATATATACATTTTAATTATTTATTAGTTTATTTTTATAGAAATATAAATTAAAAAATAAATTAATAGTTAGACAAATATAATTTAAATAATTTATTTTTCATCAAAAAATATATAAGCTTATAAATGGATACAAAAATTTAAAAATTTAAAATTAATATTTAGTAAAATATTTCACTTTGATTTTTAATAATTTTAGGTTTTGTAAATATATTTTAAATAATATTTAACTTATTAATAATTGTTTATTAATCTTTTGTATAATCACTATTATAATATATATCAATATAATTTTTTATATTTAATTTATATGATATATAATTTGTAAGATTATCATAACTAAAAATAGTATTCACATTTAAAAAAAATTTAAAAATTGTTATAGTTTCAAAGGTTATATCTTTCAAAAATGAGAACAAATAACAAAAAAATTTTTTTGTTATTTTATTTTTTAAATAAAACCTATAAACAGCTAAATGCCTAAACACTTAAATCACTAAATTCTTAAATCCCAAAACTCCTAAATATATAATCTTTTAAACATTTATATTTTATATTATTAATAATAGTTTTATTTAATATCTATCTTATTAATATATTTTACTTTGATTCTAAATCATTTTAGGTTTTGCAAATAAATTTTATTTAATATCTATCTTGTTAATAATAGTTTATTAATTTATTTTATTATCGGCATCATAATATCTATAAAAAAAGTATTTATATTGAATTTACATAATATATAATTATTTAGATTATTATAACAAAATAATATTTTCATATTTTAAAAAAATTTAAAAATTATTAAGTTTTCAAAGTTTATAACATTTAAAAATAAGAAAGAATAAAAAAATAAATTTTTAGTTATTAGATTTTTTAAATAAAATCTATAAACCAAAAAATACCTAAATTCTTACTGACTAAACTCCTAAACCCCGAAGCCCATAAATACATAAGCCTTTAAATTAGTATACTATAAATAATAAATAATAAATCTCATTTTTATTAGTATTCATTATAATTTTAATTATTCGTTTTAATTATTTATCAGTTTATTTTTATTGAAATATTAATTACAAAATAAATTATTAGTGAGACGGATATAATTTAAATAATTTATTTTTCATCAAAAAAATATAAGATTATAAAAAGAGGCAAAATTTTTAAAACAAAATCTTATTATTCAGTAATTTATTTTAATTTAATTTTGAATAATTTTAGATTTTGCAATTATATTTTAATTTATATCATTCTAATTAATAATAGTTTATTAATTTATTTATTGATCATTATTATAATATCTATTAATAAAATTATTTATCCTGATTTTACATTATATATAATTATAAAGATTATTATAACTAAATATTATATTCACATTTTAAAAAAAATTAAAAATTATTATATTTCTCAAAGGTTATAACCTTCAAAAATTAGATAAAATCACGAAAGGCATAAACACTTAAATGACTAAACCCAAAACACCTAAATACTTAAACCATTAAACCTGTATATCCTGAATAATAAATAATAAATCTCAATTTTATTTGTATTCATTATAATTTTAATTATTATTAGTTTATTTTTATAGAATTATGAATTACAAAATAAATTATTTGGAAAACAAATATAATTTAAATAATTTATTTTTAATAACAAAAAAATAAACATATAAAAAAAGCAAAATTATAAAAAAAATTATTATTTAGTAATATATACTTTGATTTTGAATAAATTTAGATTTTGAAAATATATTTAAAATAATATCTTTCTTATTAATAATAGTTTATTAATTTATTTATTGATCATTATTATAATATCTAGCAATGTGATTTTTATATTGAATTTAAATGACTTATATTTATTAAGATTATTATAACAAAATATTATATTTACATATGAAAAAAATTTAGAAATTTTTATATTTTCAAAGGTTATAAGCTTGAAAAATTAGAAAAAAAAAATAAAAATAAATTTTTTGTTATATCATTGTTTAAATAAAACATATAGACCGCTAAAAGCCTAAACACTTAAATCTATAAACTCCTAAACACAAAAGTCCCTAAATACTTAAAACTTTAAGCTCATAAACCTTAAATATAATTTAAATAATTTATTTTTCTTCAAAAAAAATATAAGCTTATAAAAAGAAGCAAAACCTAAAAAACAAAAATTATTATTTGGTAATAAATTTTACTTTGATTTTGAATAATTTTAGGTTTTGCAATTATATTTTAATTTATATCCATCATATTAATAATAGCATATTAATTTATGTTTTGATAATTGATATCATATCTCCCAATAAAATTGTTTATATTTAGTCTATATTATATATGATTATAATAATTCTTAATACTAAATTGTATTCACATTTTTATAAAAATTTAAAATTATTATATTTTCAAAGATTAAAACCTTTGAAAATGCGAGAAAATATAAAAAATAATTTTTTTCTTATTTCATTGTTTAAATAAATCCCATAAACTACTAAATGCCTAAACACTTAAGTCAATAACACTGAAATCTCTAAAACCCTAAATAGATAATCGTTATAAACTTGTATATCCTAAATAATAAATAATAAATCTCAATATTATTTTTTTCATTATAATTTAAAATATTCATTTTAATTATTTATTCGTTTATTTTTATTAAATATTAATAACAATATAAATTATGAGTTATACAAATATAATTTATATAAATTATTTTTTTTTCAAAAAAATAGATAAACTTATAAAAAGAAGAAAAAATTTCAAAACAAAAATTTATTATATAGTAATATATTTTGCTTTCCTTCTGAATCTTTTTAGGTTTTATAATTATATTTTAATTGATATCTATCTTATTAATAATAAATTATTAATATATTTTTTGATCATTATTAGAATATTATCAATAAAATTATTTATATTGAATTTATATGAAATATAAATATAATGATTTTTATAACTAAATATTGAATTCACTTTTGAAAAAAATTTAAAAATTATTATATTTTTTATAACTAAATATAATGTATTTAGGGGTTTCAGGGTCTATGAGCTTACTAATTTAAGTAATTAAGCATTTCATGATATATAGGTTTTATTTTAAAAATGAAATAATAAAAAATTTATTTTTATTATTTTTTCTCATTTTTTAAGGTTATAACCTTTGAAAATATAATAAATTTTACTTTTCTTTTCAAAAGTGAATACAATATATATTTATAATAATCATAATAATTATATATCATATAAATTCAATATAATCAATTTTATTGATAGATATTCTAATAAAATTTAAAAATAAATTAAAAATTTATTATGAATAAGATTGATATTACTTAAAATATAATATCAAAATATAAAATGATTCAAAAGCAAAGCAAAAAATATTACTAAATAATAATTATTTGTTTTTAAATTTTTATTCTTTTTATAAGCTTATCTATTTTTTGATGAAAAATAATTTTTATAAATTATATTTTTAGCTCATAATTTATTTTATAATTAATACAGATATACAAATAAAAAACTAAAAATCAAAATGATTTTTTTAAATTATAATGAAAACAAATAAAAATGAGATTTATTTATTATTATTTAGGGTAAACTGATTTAAAAGATTATATATATAGTGGTATCGGGATTTTGTAGTTTAGTGATTTAAGTGTTTAGGCATTTAGTGGCGTATAGGTTTTATTTAAACAATGAAATAACAAAAAATATATATATTTTTTTATTTTTTTACATGTTCAAAGGTTATAATCTTTTAAAACATAAAAATTTTAAAACTTTTTTCAAAAGTGAATACAATATTTAGTTATAATAGTTATAAAATTTATATATCATATAAATTCAATATAAACATTTTTATTAATAAATATTCTAATAATGATTAAAAAATAAATTAATTATCTATTAATAATAAGATATATATCATTTAAAATATAATTACAAATATATAAAATTATAATGAAAAAAAAATGGTTTTATTATTTTTTATTTAGGGTATATCGGTTTAATTTAAATTAGATCTATATAACTAATAATTTATTTTGTAATTAATATTTATATATAAATAAACTGATAAATAATTAAAATAAAAATTAAAATTAAACTGAATAAAAATTAAAATAAAATTAATGATTTATTAATAATGTATACCAGTTTAATTGTTTAAGTATTTAGAGGTTTTTTCATTTAGGAGTTTAGCGATTTATATTTTTAGGCATTTAGTGGTTTATAGGTTTTATTTAAACTATAAAATAACAAAAAAAAATTGTAATCTTTTCTAATTTTCATTGGTCATAACCTTTGAAAATATAATAATATTTAATATTTTTGAAATGTGAATATAATATTTAGTTATCATAATATTAATAAATATATATCATATAAATTCAATATAAACAATTTTATTGATAGATATTATAATAATGATCAAAAATTAAATTAATAAACTATTAATAAAAAGATAGATATTCATTAAAAAATATTTACAAAACCCAAATTGATTCAAAATTAAAGTAAAATATATTACTTAATAATAATTTTTAATTTTTAAATGTTTACTTATTTTATAAGCGTAAATACTTTTATTGATTAAAAATAAATTATTTAAATTATATTTCTGGCACTCATAATTTATTTTGTAATAAATATTTAAAATTATAATAAATAGAAATAAAAATATGATTTATTAATTATTATGTAGTATATAGCGGTTTAATAGTTTATGTATTTATACATTACGAGGTTTAGAAGTTTATTGATTTAACTATGTAAGCATTTAGTGGTTATAGGTTTTATTTAAAAAATAAATAAACAAAAAATTTATTTTTATTATTTATTGATATTTTCAAATGTTATGAACTTTGAAAATATAATAATTTTTAAATTTATTTCAAAAGTGAATTCAATATTTAGTTATAATAATCATTATATTTAAATTTCATATAAATTCAATATAAATAATTTTATTGATAAATATTCTAATAATGATTAAAAAATAAATTAATAATCTATTATTAATAAGATAGATATCAATTAAAATATAATTACAAAAAATAAAATGATTCAGAATGATAGCAAAATATATTACTATATAATAAATATTAGTTTTGAAATATTTTCTTATTTTTATAAGTTTATCTATATTTTTTGTTGAAAAATAATTTATATAAATTATATTTCTCTAACTCATAATTTATATTGCAATTAATATTTAATAAAAATAAATGAATAAATAATTAAAATGAATATTTTAAATTATAATAAAAAAAATAATATTGAGATTTATTATTTATTATTTTGGGTATACCAGTTTAAAAAAATTATTTATTTACAGTTTTCAAGATTTCAGAGTTATTGACTTAAGTGTTTAGGCATTTAGTAGTTTATAGGATTTATTTTAATAATGATATAACAAAAAAATTATTTTTGATATTTTCTCACATTTTCAAAGGTTATAACATTTGAAAATATAATAATTTTATAATTTTTTAAAATATGTGAATATAATATTTAGTAATAATAATCATTATAATTATATATAATATAAACAAAATATAAAGAATTTTATTGATAGATATTAAATCAATTATTAAAAAATAAATTAATATGTTATTATTAATATGATAGATATAAATGAAAATATAATTGCAAAACCTAAAATTATTCAAAATCAAAGTAAAATTTATTAGTAAATAATAATTTTTGTTTTTTAGTTTTTGCATCTTTTTATAAGCTTATATATTTTTTTGATGAAAAATAAATTATTTAAATTAAATTTGTATCACTCATAATTTAATTTGTAATTAATATTTTAATAAATTATCATATTATAATTAAGGTTTACGAGTTTATTGGTTTAAGTATTTAGGGGCTTTTGTGTTAAGGAGTTTAGAGATTTAAGTATTTAGGGGCTTTTGTGTTAAGGAGTTTAGAGATTTATGTGTTTAGGGATTTATTGGTTTATAAGTTTTATTTAAACAATGATATACATAAAATTTATTTTTTTTATTTTTTCTAATTTTGAAGGTTATATCCTTTGAAAATATAATTATTTTTAAATTTTTTTCAAATGTAAATATAATATTTATCTATAATAATCTTCATAAATATAAGTCATTTAAATTCAATATAAATAATTACATTGCTAGATATTATAATAATGATCAAAAAATAAATTAATAAACTATTATGAATAAAATAGATATTATTTAAAAAATATAAGCAAAATCTAAATTTATTCAAATCAAAGTAAAATATATTACTAAATAATAATTTTTTTTAATGTTTTGCTTTTTTTATAAGTTTATATTTTTGTTATTAAAAATAAATTATTTAAATTATATGTGTCTTACTCATAATTTATTTTGTAATTTATAATTTTATAATAATAAACTACTAATAATTAAAATGAATATTTAAAATTATAATAAATACAAATAAAATTGAGATTTATTATTTATTATTCAGGATAAACCAGTTTAATGGTTTATGTATTTAGGTGTTTTGTGGTTAAGGAGTTTAGTGATTTAATTGTTTAGACCTTTAGTGATTTATAGTTTTTATTTAAAGAATGAAAAATCAAAAAATTTAATTTTTTGATTTTTTTTAATTTTTGAAGGTCGTAACCTTTGAAATTATAATAATATTTAATTTTTTTAAATGTGAATATAATATTTAGTTATAATAATCTTAATAATTATATATAATGTAAACTCAATATAAATAATTTTATTGATAGATATTATTATAATGATCAATAAATAAATTAATAAACTTGTATTTATAAGAATTATAAAAATTAAAATATAATAGTAAAATCTAAAATGATTCAAAATCAAAAAAAGATATATTATTAAATAATAATTTTTTATTTTTAAAATTGTGAATCTTTTTATGAGCATTTTTTCTGATTAAAAATAAATTATTTAAATTATATATGTCGCACTAATAATTTATTTTGTAATTAATATTTCTATAAAAATAATCTAATAAATAAATAAAATGAATTTTTAAAATTATAATGAATACTAATAAAACTGAGATTTATGATTTATTTTTACACTATACTAATTTAATGTTTTAAGTATTTATGGGCTTCAGGGTTAAGAAGTTTAGTCATTTTAGTATTTAGTCATTTAGTGGTTTATAGGTTTTATATAAAAAATAAAATAACAAAAACTTTATTTTTGTTATTTTTTGTCATTTTTGAAGGTTATATCCTTTGAAAATATAATAATTTTTATTTTTTTTTTGAAAAGTGAATATAATATGAAGTTATAATAATCATAATAATTATATATAATATAAATTCAATATAAACAATTTTATTGATATTTATTATAATAATGATCATAAAAAAGTAATAACTAATTATTAATAAGATAAATATTGTTTAAAATTTATTTGCAAAACCTAAAATGACTCAAAATCAAAGTGAAATATTTTACTAAATATTAATTTTAAAATTTTAAAATTTTAAATATTTGTATCCATTTATAAACCTATATATTTTTTGATGAAAAATAAATTATTTAAATTATATCTGTTTCACTAATACTTTATTTTTTAATTTAATTTCTATAAAATTAAACTAATAAATAAATAAAATGTATATTTAAAATTATAATGAATACTAATAAATATGAGATTTATGATTTATTATTTAGGGTATAACTATTAATTGTTTAAGTTTTTGTGTGGTTTTGGGGTTAAAGAGTTTATTGATTTATCTGTTTACACATTTTCTTGTTTATAGGTCTTATTTATTCAATGAAATAACAAAAAATTATTTTTATGAATTTTCGTGATTTTCAAAGGTTATAACCTTTAAAAATATAATAATTTTTTATTAGTTCTAAAATATGAATACAATACTTAGTTATAATAATCTTAATAATTATATTTGTTGTAGATTCAATATAAAAAAATGTATTAATATTTATTATAATAATGATCTAAAAATAAATTAATAAACTATTATTAATAAGATAGATATTAATTAAAATATATTTACAGAACACAAAATAAGTCAAAATCAAAGTAAATTATATTACTAAATAAAATTTTTAAATTTTGAAATTTAATTTATTTTATAAGCTTTTTTATTTAAAAAAATAATTTATTAAAATTATATCTTTCTCACTCATTATTTATTTTGTATTTAATATTTCTATAAAAATAAACTAAAGAATAATTAAAATGAATATTTAAAATTATAAAGAATACAAATAAAAATGAGATTTATTATTTCTTATTTAGGTTATATAGGTTTAATGGTTTAAGTATTTAGGGGGTTTTGGGTTTTAGGAGTCTAGAGATTTAAATGTTTAGGCATTTAGTTGTTTTTAAGTTTTATTTAAATAAGAAAATAATAAAAAAATTATTTTTGTGATTTTTTATCATTTTTGAAGGTTATAACCTTTGAAAATATAATAATTTTTAATTTTTTTTCAAATATAAATATAATATTTAGTTATAATAACTTAATAATTATAAGACATTTTAATTGAATATAAGTAATTTTATTGTTCGATATTATAAAAATGATAAAATAATAAATTAATAAATTAATAAACTATTATTAATAAGATTGATCGCAATTAAAATATAATTGCAAAACCTATATATAATGATTCAAAATCAAAGTAAAATATATCACTAAATAATAATTTTTTGTTTTTAAATTTTTACTTCTTTATATAAGCTTATTTTTTTTTGATCAAAAATAAATTATTAAAATTATATTTGTCTCACTCATTATTTATTTTGTATTTAATATTTCTATAAAAAATAAACTAATAAATAATTAAAATGAATATTTAAACTTATAATGAATACAAATTAAAATTAAATTTATGATTTATTATATGTGGTATACCAGTTTAATTATTTGAATATTTAGGAGTTTTATCATATTGGAGTTAAGCAATTTATGTTTGTAGGCATTTAGTGATGTATAGGTTTTATTTGCATAATAAAAATTTAAAATTATATATTTGATTTTTTCTGATTTTCAAAGGTTATAACGTTTAAAAATAAAATAATTTTTAAAATTTTTTGAAATGTGAATACCATGTAAAATTATATTTATATTACTAATTATATATGATATAAATTAAATATAAATAATTTTAATGATAGATATTATAATAATGATCAATAATAAAATTATAAAACTATTAATTATAATATAAATATTAATTAAAATATATTTACATAACATAAAATGATTCAAAATCAAATCAAAATATATTACTAAATAATAATATTTAATTTTTTAAATTTTCCATCTTTTTATAAGCTTATTTTTTTTTTATTAAAATAAATTATTTAAATAATATTTGTCTCACTCGAAATTTATTTTGTAATTAATTTTTCTAAAAAATTAAACTATAAATAATTATAATAAATAGAAATAAAAATGAGATTTATTATTTATTAAGTAGTATATAGTTGTTAAAAGGTTAATGTATTTAGGGGTTACGGGGTTTATGAGCTTATTGATTTAAGTAAGTATATTTAATGATCTATATGTTTTATTTAAAAAATAAAATAACAAAAAAATTATTTTTATTATTTTTTCTCATTTTTTAAGGTTATAACCTTTGAAAATATAATAATTTTTAAATTTTTTTCAAAAGTGAATTCAATATTTAGTTATAATAATCATTATATTTATATATCATATAAATTCAATATAAACTATTTTATTGATAAATATTCTAATAATGATCAAAAAATAAATAATAATCTATTATTAATAAGATAGATATCAATTAAAATATAATTACAAAACCTAAAATGATTCAGAAGCATAGCAAAATATATTACTATATAATAATTTTTTGTTTTGAAATTTTTTTTTCTTTTAAAAAGTTCATCTATAATTTTTTGATGAAAAATTAAAATGAGATTTAAGATTTATTATTAATCTATACCAGTTTAATGGAATAAGTATTTAGAGGTTTTGTCGTTTAAGAGTTTAGCAATTTATGTTTTTAGGCTTTTAGTGGTTTATAGGTTTTATTTAAAAAATAAAATAAAAATAAATATATTTTTATTTATTTTTTGATATTTTCAAATGTTATAACCTTTAAAAATATAATAATATTTAAATTTTTTTCAAACGTGAATACAATCTTTAATTAAAATAATCATTATATTTATATATCATATAAATTCAATATAAACAATTTTATTGATAATATTCTAATAATGATCAAAAAATAAATTAATAATCTATTATTAATAAGATAGATTTCAATTAAAAAAAAGATAGATATCAATTAAAATATAATTATAAAACCTAAAATGATTCAGAAGCAAAGCAAAATATATTACTATATATTAATTTTTTGTTTAGATTTTTTTTTCTTTTCAAAAGTTTATCTATAATTTTTTGATGAAAAATAATATATATAAATTATATTTGTCAAACACAATTTATTTTGTAATTAATATTTATATATAATTAAAGCAAAAAATATTTAAAATGAATATTTAAAATTATAATGAAAAAAATAAGATTTATTATTTATTATTTAGGGATACCTATTTAATTTAAAATAGATCTCTCTCACTAAAAATTAATTTTGTAATTAATATTTCTATAAAAATAAACAAATAAATAATTAAAATAAATATTTAAAATTATACTGAATAAAAATTAAAATGAGATTTAAGATTTATTATTAATGTATACTAGTTTAATGGTTTAAGTATTCAGAGGTTTTCTCGTTAGGAGTTTAGTGATTTATGTTTTTCGGCTTTTAGTGGTTTTTAGGTTTTATATAAAAAAATAAAATAACAAAAAAATTTTCTATAATTTGTTATAATTTTCATAGGTTATAACCTTTGAAAATATAATAATATTTACAATTTTTTAAAATGTGAATACAATATTTAGTTTTAATAATATTAATAATTATATATCATATAAATTCAATATAAACAATTTTATTGATAGATATTATAATAATGATCAAAAATTAAATTAATAAAATATTAATAAAAAGATAGAAATTAATTAAAAAATATTTACAAAACCCAAATTGATTCAAAATTTAAAGTAAAATATATTACTGGATAATAATTTTAAATTTTTAAATTTTTACTTCTTTTATATGCGTATATATATTATTTCATTAAAAATAAATTATTTAAAATATATTTGTCGCACTCATAATTTATTTTGTAATAAATATTTCTATAAAAATAAACTAATATATAATTAAAATGAATATTTAAAATTATAATAAATAGAAATAAAAATTAGATTTATTATTTATTATGTATTATATATCAGTTTAATGGTTACTGTATTTAGGCATTACGGGGTCTAGGAGTTACTTATTTAATTGTGTATGCATTTAGTAGTTTATAGGTTTTGTTTTTAAAAAAAAAATTATTTTTATTATTTTTTGATATTTTCAATGGTTATAACCTTATAAAATATAATAATTTTTAAATTTTTTTCAAAAGTGAATTCAATATTTAGTTATAATAATCATTATCTTTATATATCATATAAATTTAATATAAACTATATTATTGAAAATTTTCTAATAATGATCAAAAAATAAATTAATAATCTATTATTAATAGGATAAATATCAATTAAAATATAATTACAAAACCTAAAATGATTCAGAAGCAAAGCAAAATATATTACCATAGAATAATTTTTGTTTTGAAAATTTTTTTTCTTTTAAAAAGTTTATCTATAATTTTTTGATGAAAAATAATTTATATAATTTATTTTTGTCTAGATCAATTTATTTTGTAATTAATATTTATATATAATTAAACAAATAAATAATTAAAATGAATATTTAAAATTATAATGAAAAAAATGAGATTTATTATTTATTATTTATGGATACTGTTTTAATTTAAATTAGATCTTTTTTACTAATAATTTATTTTGTAATTAATATTTCTTTAAAAATAAACTGATAAATAATTAAAATAAAAATTAAAATTATACTGAATAAAATTTAAAATGAGATTTATGATTTATTATTGTTGTATACCAGTTTAATGATTTAAGTATTTAGAGGTTTTTTCATTTAGGATTTTAGTGATTTATGTTTTTAGGCTTTTAGTTGTTTATACGTTTTAGTTATAAAAATAAAATATCAAAAAAATTTGCTATAATTTTTTTAAATTTTCATAGGTTATAACCTTTGAAAATAATAATTTTAAATTTTTTTAAAAATGTGAATACAATATTTAGTAATAATAATCATTATAATTTTATATAATATAAACTAAATATAAACAATTTTATTGATAGATATGATATCAATTATCAAAAAATAATTAATATGCTATTATTAATATGATAGATATAAATTAAAATATAATTAAAAAACTTAAAATGATTCAAAAACAATGTAAAATTTATTACTAAATAATAATTTTTGTTTTTTAGTTTTTGCTTCTTTTTATAAGGTTATATTTTTTTTGATGAAAAATAAATTATTTAAATTATATTTGTATCACTCATAATTTATTTTGTAATTAATATTTCAATATATTATTTAAATTATATTTAAGGTTTACGAGTTTAAAGGTTTAGGTATTTAGGGGCTTCGGGGTTTAGGAGTTTAGAGATTTATGTGTTTAGGCATTTAATGGTTTGTAAGTTTTATTTAAACAATGATATAACAAAAAAAATTTTTGTTATTTTTTATCATTTTTGAAGGTTATAACCTTTGAAAATATAAAATTTTTAAATTTTTTTATATGTTAATACTATATTTAGTTATGATAATCTTAATAAATATATACCATGTTAATTCAATATAAACAATTATATTGATAGATATTATATTAATGATCAAAAAATAAATTAATAAACTATTATTAATAAGATAGATATTTTTTGAAATATATTGGCAAAACATAAATTTATTCAAAATAAAAGTAAAATATAATCGTAAATAATAATTTTTTTGATGTTTTGCTTCTTTTTATAAGTTTATATTTTTTTTATTAAAAGTAAATTATTTAAATTATATTTGTCTTCCACATAATTTATTTTTAATTTATAATTCTATAAAAATAAACTAATAAATAATTAAAATGAATATTTAAAATTATAATGAATACAAATAAAATTGAGATTTATTATTTATTATTCATGATATACTAGTTTAATGGTTTAGGTATTTAGGTGTTTTGGGTTTTAGTGGTTTAAGTGTTTAGGACTCTAGTGATTTATAGTTTTTATTTAAATGAATAAAAAATTAAATCTTTTGATTTTTTTTATTTTTTGAATGTTATAACCTTTGAAAATATAATAATTTATTTTTTTTAAATGTTAATATAATATTTAGTTATAATATTCTTAATAATTATATATAATGTAAACTCTATAAATAATTTTATTAATAGATATTATAATAATGATCAAAATAAAATTAATAAACTATTATTAATAAGAATGATATAAATTAAAATATAATTGCAAAAACTAAAATGATTCAAAATCAAAATAAAATATATTACAAAATGATAAATTTTTGTTTTTAAAATTTTTCTTTTTTTTATAAGCATATATATATTTTTTGATATAAAATAAATTATTAAAATAGATCTGTCTCACTAATAATTTATTTTGTAATTAATATTTCTATAAAAATAAACTGATAAATAATAAAAATAAAAATTTAAAATTACACTTAATAAAAATTAAAATGAGATTTATGATTTATTATTAATGTATACCAATTTAATAGTTTAAGTATTTAGAAGTTTTGTCGTTTAGAAGTTTAGTGATTTATGTTTTTAGGCATTTAGTGGTTTATAGGTTTTATTTAAACAATAAAATAACAAAAAAAAATTTGTAATTTTTTGTCATTTTCATAGGTTATAACCTATTAAAATATAATAATATTTAAAATTTTTTGAAATGTGAATACAATATTTAGTTATAATAATTTTAATAATTATATATCATATAAATTCAATATAAATAATTTTATTGATAGATATTATAATAATGATCAAAAATTAACTTAATAAACTATTAATAATAATATAGATATTAATTAAAAAATATTTACAAAACCCAAATTGATTCAAAATTATAGTAAAAAATATTAAGGGATAATAATTTTTAATTTTTAAAATTTTGCTTCTTTTATAAGCGTATATATTTTTTTGAATTAAAAATAAATTATTTAAATTATATTTGGTGCACTCATAATTTATTTTGTAATAAATATTTCTATAAAATAAACTTATAAATAATTAAAATGAATTTTAAAATAATAATAAATTGAAATAAAAATTAGATTTCTTAATTATTAAGTATAATTTAGCAGTTTAATGGTTTATGTATTTAGGCATTACTGGCCTTAGGAGTTTACTGATTTTACTGTGTATGCATTTAGTTGTTTATAGGTTTTATTTAAAAATTAAAATAACAAAATATTTATTTTTATTATTTTTTCATATTTTCAAAGGTTATAACATTTGAAAATATAATAATTTTTAAATTTTTTTCAAATGTGAATTCAATATTTAGTTATAATAATCATTATATTTATATCTCATATAAATTCAATATAAACAATATTATTGATTAATATTCTAAAAATAATAAAAAAATAAATTAATAATTTATTATTAATAAGATAGATATCAATTAAAATATAATAAAAAACATAAAATGATTCAGAAGAAATCAAAATATATTACTATATAATAATTTGTTGTTTTGAATTTTTTTTTCTTTTAAAAAGTTTATCCATATTTTTTTGATGAAAAATAATTTATATAAATTATATTTGTCTAACTCATAATTTATTTTTTAATTAATATTTATATAAAAATAAACAAATAAATAATTAAAATGAATATTTAAAATTATAATGAATAAAATAATATTGATATTTATTCTTTATTATTTTGGGTATTCCAGGCTAATTTAAATTAGATCTATCTCACTAATAATTTATATTGTAATTAAAATTTTATAAAATTAAAAGATAAATAATTAAAATAAAAATTTAAAATTATACTGAATAAAAATTAAAATGAGATTTATGAATTATTATTAATGTATACCAGTTTAATATTTTAAGTATTTAGAGGTTTTTTCATTTATGAATTTAGCGATTTATGTTTTTAGGCATTTAGTAATTTATAGGTTTTATTTAAACAATGAAATAACAACAAAAATATTTTTGATATTTTTTCACATTTTCAAAGGTTATAACCTTTTAAAATATAATAATTTTAAAATTTTTAAAGAATGTGAATACAATATTTAGTAATAATAATCATTATAATTATATATAATATAAACTAAATATAAACAATCTTATTTATAGATATGATATCAATTATGAAAAAATAAATTAATATGCTATTATTAATTTGATAGATATAGATTAAAATATTATTGCAAAAAATATTCAAAATCAAAGTAAAATTTATTACTAAATAATAATTTTTTTTAGTTTTTGCTTCTTTTTATAAGCTTATATATTTTTTTTGATGAAAAATAAATTATTTAAATTATATTTGTATCACTCATAATTTATTTTGTAATTAATATTTTAATAAATTATTTAAATTATATTTAAGGTTTACGAGTTTAAAGGTTTAAGTATTTAGGGGCTTTTGTGTTTAGGAGTTTAGATGTTTAAGTGTTTAGGCATTTAGTGGTTTATACGTTTTATTTAAACAATGATATAACAAAAAATTATTTTTATTATTTTTTTAATTTTTGAAGTTTATAACCTTTGAAAATATAATAATTTTTCAATTCTTTTCAAATATAAATATAATATTTAGTTATAATAATCCTAATAATTATAAGTCATTTAAATTCAATATAAATAATTACATTGCTAGATATTATAATAATGATCAAAAAAATTTAATAAACTATTATTAATAAGATAGATATTATTTAAAATATATTTGCAAAATCTAAATTTATTCAAAATCAAAGTAAAATATATTACTTAATAATAATTATTGTAATGTTTTGCTTTTTTTATAACATTATATTTTTGTTATTAAAAATAAATTATTTAAATTAATTTGTCTTACTCATAATTTATTTTGTAATTTATAATTCTATAATAATAAATTAATAAATAATTAAAATAATTATTTAAAATTATAATGAATACAAATAAAAGTGAGATTTACTATTTATTATTTAGGATATACCGGTTTAATGGTTTACGTATTTAGGTGCTTTTGGATTTTGGAGTTTAGTTATTTAAGTGTTTAGATCTTTAGTGATTTATAGTTATTATCTAAAGAATTAAAAACAAAAATTTAATTTTTTGATTTTTTTTAATTTTTGAAAGGTGTAACCTTTGAAAAAATAATAATTTTAAATTTGTTTAAATGTGAATATTATATTTAGATATAATAATCTTAATAATTATATATAATATAAGCTAAATATAAATAATTTTATTAATAGATATTATAATAATGATCAATAAATAAATTAATAAACTAGTATTAATAAGATAGATATAAATTAAAATATAATTGTAGAGTCTAAAATGATTCAAATCAAAATAAGATATATTACTAAATAAAAATTTTTTTATTTTAAAAATTTTGCCTCATTTTATAAGCATATATATTTTTTTGATTAAAAATAAATTATTTAAATTATATCTATCTCACTAATAATTTATTTTGTAATTAATATTTCTATAAAAATAAATTGATAAATAATTAAAATGAATATTTAAAATTATAATGAATACTAATAAAAAAGACATATATTATTTATTATTTAGGGTATACCTATTTAATGGTTTAAGTTTTTTGTGATTTTTGGGGTTAAGAGTTTATTTATTTAAAGTTTGCACATTTAGGTGTTTATAGGGTTTATTTAATCAATGAAATAACAAAAAATTTATTTTTATGAATTTTCGTGATTTTCAAAGGTTTAAACCTTTGAAAATATAATAATTTTTTAATCTTTCTAAAATATGAATACAATACTTAGTTATAATAATCTTAATATTTATATTTGATGTAAATTTAATATAAAAAATTTTATTAATATATATTATTATAATGATCGAAAAATATATTAATAAACTATTATTAATAAGATAGATATTAATTAAAATATATTTGCAGAACCCAAAATAATTCAAAATCAAAGTAAATTAACTTACTAAATAAAATTTTAAATTTTTGAAATTTTGTTTATTTTTATAAGCTTATTTTTTTTCATAAAAAATAATATATTTAAATTATATGTCTCACTCATTATTTATTTTGTAATTAATATTTCTATAAAAATAAACTAAAAAATAATTAAAATGAATATTTAAAATTATAATGAATATAAATAAAAATGAAATTTATTATTTATTATTTAGGTTATATAGGTTTAATTGTTTAAGTATTTGGGGGTTTTGGGGTTAAGGAGTGTAGATATTTAAATGATTAGGCATTTAGTGGTTTATATATTTTATTTAAATAATAAAATAATAAAAAATTATTTTTGTGATTTTTTATCATTTTTGAAGTTTATAACCTTTGAAAATATAATAATTTTTAAATTTTTTTCAAATGTAAATATAATATTTAGTTATAATAATCTTAATATTTATAAGACATTTAAATTCAATATAAGTAATTTTATTGAAAGATATTATAATAATGATCAAAACATAAATTAATAAACTACTATTAATAAGATTGATAGCAATTAAAATATAAATGCAAAACCTATAATGATTCAAAATCAAAGTAAATTATATTACTAAATGATAATTTTTTGTTTTTAAATTTTTACTTCTTTTTATAAGCTTATATTTATTTTTTGATTAAAACTAAATTATTACAATTATATCTGTCTCACTCTTTATTTATTTTGTGATTGATATTTCTATAAAAAATAAACAAATATATAATTAAAATGAATATTTAAAATTATAATGAATACAAATTAAAATGAGATTTATGATTTATTATATATGGTATACCAGTTTAATGGTTTGATTATTTAGTGTTTTATAGGTTTTATTTATATAATAAAAATTTAAAATTGTATTTTTGATTTTTTCTGATTTTCAAAGGTTATAAACTTTGAAAATAAAATAATTTTTAAAATTTTTTGAAATGTGAATACCATGCATAATTATATTAATATTACTAATTATATATCATATAAATTAAATATAAATAATTTTAATGATAGATATTATAATAATGATCAAAAATTAAATTAATAAACTATTATTAATAATATTAATATTAATTAAAATATATTTACATAACACAAAATGATTCAAAATCAAATCAAAATATATTACTAAATAATAATATTTAATTTTTAAAAATTTCAATCTTTTTATAAGCTTATTTTTTTTTATTAAAATAAATTATTTAAATAATATTTGTCTCACTCGAAATTTATTTTGTAATTAATTTTTCTAAAAAATTAAACTATAAATAATTAAAATTAAAATTTAAAATTATAATAAATAGAAATAAAAATGAGATTTATTATTTATTAATTAGTATATAGATGTTAAAAGGTTTATGTATTTAGGGGTTTCGGGATTTACGAGCTTACTGATTTAACTAAGTAAGCATTTAATGATCTATAGGTTTTATTTAAAAAATGAAATAACAAAAAATATATTTTTTTTATTTTTTCACATTTTCAAAGGTTATAACCTTTGAAAATAAAATAATTTTAAATTTTTTTCAAAAGTGAATACAATATTTAGTTATAATAATCATTATATTTATATATTATATAAATTCAATATAAACATTTTTATTGATAAAAATTCTAATAATGATGAAAAAATAACTTAATAATCTATTATTAATAGGATAGATATCAATTAAAATATATTTACAAAACCTAAAATGATTCAGAAGCAAAGTAAAATATATTACTATATAATAATTTTTTGTTTTGAAATTTTTTTTTCTTTTAAAAAGTTTATCTATATTATTTTGATGAAAAATAATTTATATAAATTATAATTGTGTAACTCATAATTTATTTTGTAATTAATATTTATATAAAAATAAACAAATAAATTATTAAATTTGAATATTTAAAAATTAAAATGAAAAAAAAATGAGATTTATTCTTTATTATTTAGGATATACCAGTTTAATTTAAATTAGAACTGTCTCACTAATAATTTATTTTGTAATTAATATTTCTATAAAAATAAACTGATAAATAATTAAAATAAAAATTAAAATTATACTGAATAATTAAAATAATTTATTTTGTTCCTCTCTCAACTCTAGAATGATTGCTAAAGCTCTAGCCAAAATAATAGGAGTTTTTACTTTCTCTCTCTAATGTCTCATCATATTTGATGTTGAATCACTAGCTATCAAAGGCAATTTAACTCATGTACGCTAACAGACTAAACCAAAGTTTTACAGATATGTGTTGAAATAGCTAGTTAGTTGAGGATGCTATTTATATTGATTATTGTAATTTCTTCTAAAATATCTCTCATGCGCATACTCAAAGAAATTTTTTTAAAACATAGTTCACCTCTAAAAAAATAAACACCTTGTAGCCTATTAGAACAAACTAGCCCAGGGCAGTTTGAGCAGGGCAAGAAGTATGGGCTCTCTTTCAATCAAGGAATCAAAAAATTTATTTTATTGGCATGTCTAAGCCTTTTTTTTATATCCTCATGGATATGAAAAGTATCATTTCTTTCTTTTTATATTAAATGAGTTATGTATACAAGCTCACAATACCCAAAAACGGTGTAAATG